>VUQK01001031.1:1402-28147 GCA_015106715.1 Bujurquina vittata | reverse complement strand
TCAAAATCTGTAGCTCTTATCAAATATTTCAAAAATTCTCTAACTTACCTGTAGGATAGAGAACAGTCCTAAAGCAATCTCCTGAAGGAAATGCTAATGCTAATGAAGTACAGCTGAAAGACTGGAGCTGAAATGCTAAGAAATGCTTTGAACCACTTAGATGCTCCACAGATCACTTTGAAGTATCATCAGCCAATCAGAATGCCCCTACACGTTTGATCTGCCAACTGAAAATCCCTTTTCTATGGGGCAAAAGGTCACAAAAATAATATAAAATAAAGTTGAAACTTTTAAAAGCTGACAATGGACAGCCCAGGTCACCAGAAGAAGCTGAACGTTTTGATAGAAGAACGGTTTCTGTAGCTTAAACGTAGCTTAAGCCACATTTGACACAAAAAGCGGCGGAATAAATAATAATAATAATAAAGGTTTCAGTTAAAAGTGAAGAATACTGTGAAGGCATTCACAGGATTAATAATAACAGGCCATCATACAAACCTCGGCTGAATTGAGGCAGTTAGATCTGTAGGAGGATTATTTAGGAAGATGAGACCAGTTTGATGTCATGTAATCTGTCAAACAGAGATAGTGTCCTTAGTAACAACTGAAAACAATCGATCACAAAGCTAATTCTGACAGCAGCCAAGAATCTCATCCCACTGTTGTTACAAAAATAACACATTCTTGGAAATAACTTTGAATAGCTCAGTTGTGAGTCATCAGTTCTAACCCTCATCCCACCACCACCGAACAGGAACCTCTGCTGATCATAGAAATTCTAAAGCTCCAGCCTATTGACATAGGCTCATATGGATGTTAAAGAATACCATGATGCAGCTTCAATAAATGTCTATGTATAAATGTTATAACTTGAATACGTATCAGGATTAAGGATAATATATATATATATATTCCAACAATTGGTGTGTGTTTGTGTTTAGGGTTAAATTGAGGATTCTATGCACTGCGATGCGCTTCTTTCCTAGCTCCAATTCTTATGGGCTTTACCAAGCTAAAAATGCTATTGTTCCCATCTTAGGGTCTACACCACACAATATGGCCGCAGGACCCAGCCCATGGACCATCTTGATCTGGCCCCTGAAGTCTTAAACAGCCTGCCAAAAAACAAATAAAGCTTTAGCTTGGGCAGAAGGGAATGCATATGCATGCGTGTCCACATCAAATGAAATACACCCAAGAGGGTTTTATTGGTTTTAGGTAAGGTCAATGTGGGGCCAGTCAATGGTATCAATTCCTTTATCTCAGCTTTTGTGTGTTTGAACTATGTCTATGTCGGAGAATATAATTTGTTCATGTCAGTGGTAAGTCTTCTTCATACACCAGAGTTATGGAGTTCCACAGGGTTCTGTGCAAGGACCAATTTAATTACATGATACATGCGCCTTTAGGCAGTATTTTTCAGGTTTTTTTCATTAGTTGAAGTCAGTGAATCCATTAATGGTCATGTGACCACATGACAACAGACAAATTGCCGCTTGAGGCTGAGTGCCATTATCAGAGCTGCTGTTTCAAGCACTTGTGTGATGGCTTTATTTATCAGCCTCAAAGGGTGTTTCATGGTTAGAACTACACCTTCACGAAACAATAATGTCAGAAATAAAATCCCTGTGGCTTGGTATGCAGTACTGTCAAGACTATCTTTATAAAAGTGGAAAAAATTACATTTACTTTAAACTCCCTGCTCCAAGGATTTTAGTCTTTAATATGGCCTTTTCTCTTGACAGACTCAGTCACTACAGGATCATGGTAAGTGAACGGAACAAGACATAATATAACACCCAACATGACAGACAGCTTGTCCCTTGGACACCTCCTTTGACATGACTGCAATCCCAGATCACAGAATGACAAAAAGTTAGGAAATATTTTTACCGCTTGTAGGGTCACTGCAAACATTTAGGCTAAGGTTATAGTGTTACTAATAATGACTGAAAATCAGTACTTTATGTCATCAATTAAACTATGACTTTGTAGACAGTAATGGGGACATTTTATCCTAAAACATAAAATTTTGAGATCTTAAAATCTTAACATTTAGCCAAGTCATCTGTTTCTTGTATTGATCAGTAACTTGCAGTAGAAATGCTACGCAGCAGGAATGTGTTAATTGTTGCAACTTAAAGACCATCCCATGCGATCCAGTGCAAATTGACTTGTGCATTTTTGCATTGTTTGTGCAGTCACAAAAAAACAGCTTCTCTATTCATAACAGGAGCCCTGATAACCAAGATGGCATTTAATGTGTTAATGTGTTTCCACATGAGCAGACAGTTTGCAAGGGCATGAAGCTGAACACTGAAACTTTTATACTCCTCCATAGCCTCGAGCTTTTCCTTTGCAGCTTATGTAACTTTATGTTATTTGCTACCTACTCAAACTCTTCGGAAACTTGTCTCTCCTCACTGGTTAAAACAGGATCCAAAAATTGGTTGAACATTTTCATTTCCTGTAGATTTCCTTTTACTTTTATTTTTGGTCCTTAATTTAATTTTGTATCTGGAGACACAGCTCATGGCAGTCCAAGAAAAAAAAAAGGTCAATGCTGTCTTTTAGTTACTGAATTAGCCCTTCAAACGCTAAACATCTCCAAAACAGTTATGTTTTAGGAGGGAATGCCAGAATAATAAATTTCATTGCTCTTTCTTCTGCACAGCAACCATGTGACTGAAAACATGAGATTCATGCTCACATGTGTAGACACATGCCAGCTATCCTCTGCGCTGAAAACATCTGATTTTCTCCAAAATCCACTGTTACATTTAAGTGTTTTGTTGTAGCCAAAGTCAAATAAAAGTTGTGTCTGTAGGTCTAATAAAAGTAGGTCTGTCAACTTTCACATGCTTGTTCTTCATCCAGCCCATTAATTAGTTGATCTGAGGATTTATTTTATGCCAAAAGAATAGCTCTTCAACTAATATACTACTAAACATGCCTGTGTTTCCCTGATAGAAGCTTGAAAGTTTATTGTTTAACACTAATACACTAGTCTACTTAAATGCCTTCATGAGAACATCAGTGAGTAAGAGAGATCAAATGTAATTAAAATATTGACCTCAGTGGTTCCACATTTTCCCATCATGAGGTCTAGGAGTAAATTTGTGGTGTGACAAGATGATTAAACGGGTAACAAACAAACTAATCTGTCATCTGTTTTACACAAATTTGGACACACCAATTCAAATGAATGGGTAAGACTGATGAAACTTTCCATTGGTACTGTACATCCACACCATGGTTGGCGCCACCATATGACCTAAGTTGACCCCACATCCCTACCCCCACTCCACACCCTCTGGGACTAGGCTCTGTGCATTTAATTTTTTAGATTTTTTTTACTTACAAAACCTGTTAGCTTAATAGAATTATTAGCCTACTGTTGTATGACTGCTGTTGCAGTTATACGTACATTTTAACATATGACGGAATTTAATCACAACATTATTGACCAAGTCGCTCATCTGACTCATGAGCACAATTCACAAATTACTATTCAATTTAATTACATTTTCTATACATAAAATGCCAAATCACAACAAACAGTCACCTCATGGTTCTTACAATAATGTGTGAAATAGAAAACGTTTTCTAATCATCAGTTGGCTGATATGATTAAATTCTGACCAGTACTCAAGGACAGTAGATGTTAGAATTAGGCAAATAAAATGTGAAATAATATTAAAAACACAAATATTTTATCACAATTTAATCAACATTCCCCAAAAACAATTGTGAACAAAATGTGCATGTTTTTACAAAATTTCAGAATTTTAACTTTATACAAAGTGCTATTGCAGTTTTGTTTGTAGTTTAATGATTTCATCTGCAGAAAGCTGGTCTGTTTTGGGCTTGAACAAGAGCATTAAAGTCCATTTCAGTGTCTCAGAAGGAGGCCAGAGGACATGGATCTAGATTTGTTAAACTTCATCTCTTAGAATGTTCTAATTACATATGAAGGTAGATCACGAAAGAGACAACAACATGACAGTTGGCATGAGAGACGGCATGAGGGATTTTTATCACTTTGCCTAAGCTGAGCCACCTGACAGCTGTGTGGTAGCCTATGTCACCATATTCACTCTAATGGTCGTTAAAAAGTGCAACAAACTGATTGAGTGCTTACCCTGCTAAAGTTAACTGCTTAGTTACAACAGCAACTTAAAAAACTGACTGCAAAAATTCCCAGATGGAGAAGCCTGATTTGTCACTCCAGAGAACATGTCTCCATTGCTCTAGTCTATTGGCAGCATGCTTTACACCACTGCGTCCAAGGCTTTGTATTACACTTGGATGTAGCTGCTCGGCCACGGAAATCCATTCCATGAAGCTCTCTACGCACTGTTCTTGAGCTAATCTGAAGGCCACATGAATTTTGGCTCCTAACCGTGGTATAGAGACCTCTGGTTAGTTTTTAGCTTGGCTCGTACAGTAGCTGGTAACTAGCTTGCCCATCTACCGTGGTCAGCTCAGCAAAGAAGAGAGATGCAGAAGGGTCAGTGTAGCGGCATTTTTCCCGTCTGGTCCACGCCAGAAAAACTAGGCTGTTGTGATGGCGCATGGGCCGGCAGTTCTATAGCCAAATAAATCTACCAGAATGGAGCTGTAATTTAGATAAGTAACTGGAATCAGGTCTGGTTGTGAACTGAAGATCCTACAAGATGCAACAGGTAACTGTTGCATCTTGTAGATAAATGAAAATGAAAACGCATGAAAGTGAGCCTTAAATACACAGCCTTTAATGAGCAGATTGCTTGCACTTGGCAAGACTTGGCTCCATCTGAGTGTGAAAACCAGGTGGGATCCGCCCACCAAGCCAACTGCAACTGAACACTGCACAAAAACATAGCCTGACATGACCTTGGCATGTCCAAACTTCCATTTCTCTCCAAAATGTTAGAAGAGATTGTCACTAAACAATTGATTGCTTTTTGAAGCAAAAATGAATGAGAGACAGGACTGTATTTTATTGTCTCCAACACTGGGCTGGCATTTCTGGTTCAGTTTCATGGTTGGTTCATCTTATCCTGGAACCCCAACATGTTATCTAAAACCCAGAGGCCAGGGGCTTATACTATGAAGTAGGATTTTGCCTCATCCAAGTAATTTCAGGGTCAACCCTGTGTTTTCTGTACTGCAAAGGTTGCTCACTTTTTAACAGTGTAAATTGCTATGATAACTTGTGCTGTGGCACTAACCTGCTCCACAGCAGGTTAAACTCCAGACTGGAGAACAACAGGTATATAATCACTGCCTATTGACCAATCAGTTCTCCAGAAAATAGTGTTACTATTTCTGGAAGATCCCTCAGAACTCTATGGGGAGAGCAGGAGAGTCTAAAGTTTCTCAGTAGCATCTGAAGTCTAAGTAAGTAAAAATCACAGATTCTTAAACGCAACTTGATTCTTTGATTTATTTCTTTTCTTTGGTTTTATTGTTCTGGAAGCCTTCATATATGATACTGAAACAGGACACCTATACTGTATTTGCATACCTCACATCAAAGTTGTATGTACACTAAGCCTATGTTTCAATTTTCTTTTATGTTTAATCTTTACTCTCAAACTCTTAAAAGGCACCGAGTCTGCAGTTAAAAGCTAAAACTGTCAGGAGCAGGTTAAGCTAAAAGTGTTAGTTTAGAATCAGCTGGAAGTGCCATGTTTTCACTGATTCTTTTATTTATAGCATGGTTTCACTGTGATACAGATTATCTGTTTAGACAATACATTTTAGATATGCAGCTTGCTGAGCTGTACCTTACTACAACCACTGAATTAAGCACTAATTAAATTAAAATTGTCCCAGGAATGTGTGTGCATTAATTTGGTGATTTAGGAAATGTATATGTTGCTACATTTGATTCTAATCTGCTGCTGAGTCTCTTTTACATTGCTGGATATACAGAGCACACATCAAGAATACAGTTTAGTCAGTCACATTCATTTCACGTCTCCTTTATTGGGCTGTGGGTCAGAAAGCTTTAATGTTTAAATGTATCCAGTTCAAATTTTCTGAGCTCTAGTGTGCAGCCATCACCTAAGGAATAAACAGCAGCACTGAAAGCGCACCCAGCAGTTAAATTATTAATTAAAATGTGTATTTTACCTCTCTGTGATCTAAATCGCCAGATTAATGATTTTTCAGCAGCATTTATCTGGTAATTTGAATGTTTTTGGTAGATTTTAAATCACCATTTCATAATGTCTATAGTGTGGGTGGCATAGAAATCATAGTCATATGACCAGTGAAAAGCCTCTTTCAGATTGGTTAGATGCCGTCAATGCCACCGCTTTCATGTGAACGTATTGGGAAAACCCTGCGTTAACTTAAGGCATTGATAAGCAGCTTCATTTATCTTGCTCACCAATGTTAGGGTAAGAGAATCAGATAATGGAAAGATACTCTGGGTATGAACTTAGAGTAGGTGCACTCTACTGAAGCTTTGCCAAGACTTACTCACACCTGTAGAATCATTTTTGCCCATCTTTGTGAGAAGAGGATCTGGCAAATGCCTAGTGACACTCTTGCAAATGAACACCCTGAGTCATCAAAACAGAGTGTCACCTCCATTTCAGCATTTCTGAGCGGATACTGTGCAGACTTCTGGAAATAACTGACAGATAGTGACGTCATGCTGCGGTATGCAGTCAGTCCAAGTTTTGCTGTAATACTGATGCTTTTGACTGGGTGAACTCCCTTTATGCGGAGCATGAAGTGAATGAGCAGGCAGGAGGATGGACACAGCCCATAACCTGGAGACGAGAGACCATATAAGGCAGCAGTCTGAAGGAATACACTGCTGGGAAATCCTGCATTTAGCAGGAAGCGGCCCTACAAATCGTCCCAGCATTCACACTCGGATCATACACATCTTTCCTATAAAGCTGCTGGCACTACCTGAACAAATAGGGTTTGATTTCAAGCATAATACCACTAACCAAATTATACAGTGTGACAGCAGAATGCTACATCAACAAAAGAAGGACTCCAAGGCAAAATACCTCCTTAATAAATTAAGCTTATGTAAGTACGTATGAGTGCCATTAGACAACCTCATAAAGCTTGTCTTACTCCAAGATGCAAGAACATCACTGCGATGTTCCAAAGAAGTCTGACATTTAAGAAGCTTTAACTGCCAAACAGCTGCGGAACAAAAACAGGACGCAGCACCGCTGACGTACAGCGCTTCAACTGAAGATGAAATCCACTCCACTGTGTTTGCAGTACTGCTGTAACTGTCATTTAAGAATCACACAGCTTGATGGACCATTACCTCAATGAATAGAAAGCAGGAGTCATTGTTTGTGCCACTGTCAGATTTATACCTCTAGTTCCCCTTGCCACATTTGCTAAATCTTCCACCAGGAACCTTTGGGTGGCTTTTGAGAGCTCACGTTAAATCATGCGCTTGCTTTTATCACTTAAGAAATGTCGCCAAGTTCCACTGTGTCACACTCAGAATTGAACATTTTGATTCATTATTTCATCACGTCTGGATTATTATAATTTATTGTTCACTTGTCTTAACAAAACCTCCCCAGAACATCTGGACATTGTTCAGAACGCTGCTACAAGGCTTCAAAGTCTTCTAAGTGTATATGTCATACAGTATATGTCATACTGTTGCTAATTCATTTACACTGGCTCCCCATGAGCTTCACAGTCCACTTCAGGATTCTGGTTTTGACTTTCATGCATGGACAAGCACCAGCATACATCAGAGAACTTTTACAGCCATATGTCCCCACCAGATCCCTGATGTCATGTGACCGGGTCGTTTGACTGTGCAGCATACAGTACAAGGCTGAAAACTAAAGGCGATAGAGCTGTGACCCCCCCAAACCCTTCCTCTGAACTTGAGATATGCAAACTAAGCGGTCTCTTTAAAAAAACAGCTAAAAATGAATAATTTTAAACTTTCTTTGGGGTTCTTTGTGTTTTAATGTGTTACCATTTTTTTGTCTGTATTATACCGAGAAAAATTTCTATCAGGCTAAATAACTAAATGGAAGTTGAATGGAAAAGAACATCCCATCCAAACCTAACTGACATGTCAAATATTTTCCTCCTAAGTAGAGAAAGTTAAACTATGTTTTTTTAGCTCATCCATTCTTTTTTACAATTCTATGATTTCATTAGATATGTGGTATGTCTAAAAACATGCTCTATTTTAAATTCAGGGTCGTAATGGCTGCTGTAGAGTGAAAGACAGGGTACACTCCTGACAGGTCGCCAGTCATCACCAGGTCAACTCAGAGACAGACAACCAGTTGCACTCACATTCAAACATCAGTAAACACACGTCTTTAGACGGTGCTAATCACTGAACCGCTCCCATGATAAATCCAGTGTCGTTTATAGAGGACACATTCTGCTTTTCCTTATTGTCTGTCATATATGTTCTGTTCTAGTGCTGGATGAACTACACTGATCAAGCATAACATTGTGACCACCTGCCTAATATTGTGATGGTCCCCTTTTGCTGTCCAAACAGCTCCACTAGACCCCTGAAGGTGTGCTGTGCTATCTGCACCAAGATGTTAGCAGCAAATCCTTTAAATCCTGTAAGTTGCGCGGTGGGACCTCCATGGATTGGACTTGCTCGATTGGATTGAGATCTGGGGAATTTGGGTCTGCTCATTATCCTGTGTTTGTATTTAAGCCCTGTGTTTTTTCCTGGTCCTTTTGTCGTGTCATTGTCTGCATTTAACCATGCTGTGTGTCTCACTGTGTCTTAGTTTTGTATTTTAGTTCAGGCACCGGACCAGCTCCGGTTTAGCTGCCTTGTTATTTCTTGTCCTGAGAGTCCTGCATTTTGGGTCCTACCTTGTCACCACACTGCATCCATGAAAGATAGGTGGTACATGTCAAAGTAACATCCACACGGATGGTAGGACCCAGGGTTTCCCAGCAGAACATTGCCCAAAGCATCACACTACATCCACTGGTTTGCCTTCTTCCCCTAGTTCATCCTAGTCAAGTGTTCACCCAGGTAAGCGACACACATGCACCCAATTTAGAAATCTTTTTTTTTTAAATAAAACTGTAGGGTCTGTGCAGAAATAAAACATTTATTATTGTCCAGCGTTTACTGGCTTTTTTCATAGTACAGATGCTTGTGGTTATACCATTAAATATGTTGCATGCCAGTGTTTCTTGTGTTGCCTCTAAATGGGTAAAACATTAGCTATAATGGCCTCATGGACACACATATAAACAGCTCCTATTAATCCTGCAGATGGATGTTACTTTCTGTCACCACAGCACTGTAAAAATGTCAGTGAAATCAAACTTTTGCATTAGTTATGTTGTTATAAACTGTGACATAGACATACAGCTGTAAATATTAAATGATCCATGACAAGCAAACACTAAAGAAGAGTTATATTCTTCCAGAAACTCAATGGCGAGAACAAAATCTGTTCCAAGTACAGGCAGACATTGTCCAGTGGCACAAATCTTTATTAGAGTTAAAAGTGAAGACTAACAGCTCCCATCTAAGAAGACTTATTCAAACACACTGAAACACATGGAATCATTTTCCTGAAAAGAACAACAAGAAAATCCTGAGAGCCACACAAAGATTTTCAGCCCATTGTTCGACTCAGTTACTCCAAAGCGTCCATGCAGAGCAGGTCCAAATTGATTCTTCTAAAACAATAACTCTATGTCACATAACCTCAAACACAAGTATGTAGCTTGACTGCAGGCAGCAGCTACTGCTTTGACAGCTCGAATGTCTGTATGGGCGATGGTTTTCCTTTCATTGAAATCATATGAGTCCCAGGGCACGACGCCTCCTTCCCAGGACTTAAATAGGAAATCAAGATTGCAACCAGGCTGTACGGTGACCAGCCGTACATTAAAGGTTGATTTTATTATGTAACGCACTAGATGCTTGCTGCTTGCTGGAAAATTTACTCCTTGCCCGAGGGTGGATAATGTTTGGAAGCAGTCAAAATCTGGCATATTTTCATATGAATAAATGTGTTTTACTACTTACTATTACTCAGCAGTAAGTGAAAGCATTTAAAGTGACTGCTGCAAATGCAAGCCATCTTCTCTTCTTTTGCTTCTGTGTGCTTCTGTTTAGAACAAACAGAGGAGAAAGTGCGCAGTTTGCATGAGCACACGCTACAGCTCACAGGGAGAGAAAGCACTGCGTACAAAAACAATGGCTTAAAGTGAATAGTCCATTCCGAAAGGTATTTTTTTCACTACACCAGGTACTAAGAGAGGTAGAATTTTATTTTGTGTTACATGGGATATATGGAGTACTATCCAGCCGCTATAATGCTAATAGTGCAGCAACACAGACGGGACAGTAGAACTGCATGTGTGCAGTTTCACACACAGGAGGCAGAAAGGGGAGAGATAAAGATACTTCTTCCAATTGTATATCACTGTAAGAGTACTGAACTACCAAAAACACATGCTATGGGCTCATAGACTGATGGGAACTTAAATAACATACAATTTCCATCAGGTAAGTGATGATTGGACTAATGGATAATGTCAAAATTCCTTGAGCAACACCTGAAACCTCGTGACAATGTAGCTAGCCAAGCTACAAAATGCAACAAAATTCTGAAAATAAATTAATCTCACTATAAGAAACTAAGTGCAGCCACACTGAACAAAAACATCGGACTAATTTAAAATGGCAGAGAGGCGTGTGAGGAATATGAGACAAAAGAGTACTGAGATGTGTTCTGTACAGGCAGCATGAAATTATATTTAATTAGGCTCTTGACCCTTAGAACTTAGATTGTGTGTAATTTCAGTTAACATCCTTCTGACAAATGAGTTGCTATTAGGAATAGAAAATAAAAATAAGAAAATGATGCAACATAAGTGAAGGACCAATCCGGACAATAGCATGGTTTTTAAAAGTGGCCTCACAATGGCCTCCAGAGGCTGTAAAATCAGATTGCTGATAAACTAACAGCAAAGGTTATCTCTCTTTAAAGCCAGTACTACAGGATAGAACCATGGGTTAATGGCTACGGGCCCTTTGAACATTCATGTTTACTTCCCCTGCCTTCCTCTATCCACAGCACTGTGGGACATCACGTGATCTGAAGGAATTTACACTGGGATGAAAGCCGGGTATTCCATGTCTGGCTAAAGTGAGGTTTTTCCAACACTAGAGAGCAGAATAAATTCTGAGCTGTAGTGGAAAGAATCAGAAACTGAGTGAGGTTCTGAGAAGCTCATTAGCAATTAATGGAAACTGACATAATACAGGCAGCAGATAAAGTGACTTTCTTATTGCTTCCATTAGCAGGTATTTAATACAATAGAGCTACTGGTGGGCAGACATGAGTACAGCTGTGGAAAAGGGAGAAGCCACCGTGGTCAATACTTTTCAGACAGCTGTCATCATTGTCCCCAAAGCTTTGAAAGTAATGGCGTAAACGTTTTGTATAACTGCAAGATGTCAGCTGCAGTGATTGCCAGTAACATTATCCAGATCCTTGATTCACTTCTTGAAAGACAGAGTTATTATTTTCTGTGGATACAAAAGGCTAATGAATCTGGCAAGGATGGGATTTGTGGAATATTCCATTGAATCCAACCCCTCCATTGATTGGGAATGTATGACGTGTATTAGTCATGCAGTGTGTTTTATTTTTCCTGGCAGTGATGCTCACCACAGCATTATCACTCACAAAACTGCTGTATCCCGTTTGTCTAAAAACCTGCCTCAGGCCATTCACAAGCAACAGATAAGCCCATAATGTAAACAAGCCATAAATGCATCTGGAGATTTGGCTCTGCAATAAAAGTTTACAGGGAGCAAAGTAGCCCCACATTAAGTGATGGAGTTATAATAGAGGCAAACTGGGTGAAGGGAGGAGGGGGAATGAATAATAAACTGCAGTGGCTTTTACCTTTCATGGATAATGATGGGTATACAGCACCAATCAAAGGTTTGGATAGACTGGTACTGTAGAAAAGAGCAAGGGCTTTAGGGATATTCTAGTTTTAAATTATTCAACAGGTGTGTACATTAAACAAAATTGTGTTGAATAAATTTGAAATATTCTTCATTTACCAGGACAACACAAGAAAGAATTTGCTTTGATGGGCCTACAATCTACCAGTGGCAAAAATCTGGCCTCTAAAGGGATGCAAATGGCTCCAGCTTACACATCTTCAACCCCAAAAGTCAACTGTCATCTACCAGCATCTGTTCTGCAATATATTTCCAAGAATCTAAAAAGCTGCAATGCCGATCAAAGTTTGATATATGAATAAAGTTCCCTTAAATAAAAGATTCCCTCAAAGTTCTTTGAGAATTGTTGCTTTGCAATCTTTGGCAGTGTTCTAGTAATTTCTTTAAGTAGTCTTCAGTATTTCTCCAGCCTTCTTGAAGGACATTTGAAAAAAAAAATGAAGCCACTGCTGTTGAGATCGTTTCTAGATGGTACTGCATGGTGGATCAAAATCTGACAGTACTTTTCAAATTTGGATTCATGCATAAGACTTGTTGCCACTGATTCAGATCAGTTCTTGTGTAATCTGACATAACTCAGTCTTTTCCCCATCTCCCTTTCTTAGGAAGGGCTTCTTGACAGCCATCCTTCCACTGAGACAATTTCTGATGAGACTTCGGCGAACAGTAGATGGCTTCCATGACTTTCAGATACTGTTAGAGAAGCAGGAGTGACAGGTCTAAAAAAGTGTCTTCCATTTGCTCAGTGTCCTCAAACTGGGAGGAGTCACTTCATATTTAGGTTAGGGTCGCCAGTCTGATTGTCAGGTGTCTCGACACAAGCAGCTGAAGCTGATCAGAGCCTGCTGGGCTTCTTCCGCTGCTTTGAGTTAAAGATGGAAAGTTTTACTGTGTCAGCTTGACTGTTTCACATTCTTGTCACTCACATCAGTGATCATCCTGCAAGAACTAATACTGTACATGCAAAAAATAATTTAAAAAGTCCATAAAAGCAAGTGAAGTATATTTGTATTTAAATTAAACCTTATAACCTGCTGGAAATAATCCATCCTTGCGTACAGAGGTGCACTGTTCTGTCTGTCCCTCTGCACAACTGATGCTTTATAAACCCTGTCCAACGTACATTTAAAAACTTTAAACCCAGCCAAACTAAACAGCTGGAACAACTATTGAAATTCAGCCAGCTGTGGAGAAATTGTTCATAAACCTGTCCTGATAAATAAAAGTCAACGAGGATGCATCATTGAAACAATGGCAGCAGTCAATAATCCATTTACACGTAACTTTACTACCGTCATAAACCACTGCAGTTTGTTTTTCTACACAAAAGGCTACTGCAGGTGGCCTCAGACACACAAACAGGCAAAATAAAGTTGACATTTGGAGTAACAATCCACTGAAATCTTTTCATTTTGTAACATCGTGTGTGCCAAGCCACACAGGGAACGATGCCTCCGTGATTGGTTTTTGTTATAATTGAAAGAAAAACACAGTCGTTACCTCCGGCAGTAACCGTCACCAAGGCACACAATGGAAGACCTCAAATTCCATGAACACAAATCAAAGAACTAAATAGCAACCAAATGGCATCTGTGGCGATTAGTGCTTTAAATATTTGGTCCTGGCTGAGCCTTTGTTTTAACAAAGAGACAGCAGAGCCATCACATAATGACTTCTCTTGGGTGTTCTGAAGCGGAGAGCTTTGTGCCTCATTGTTGTCTGAAGTTTGAAATTTGTATTTCAAAGAGAAATATGATATTTTATTATTGCTGATTATTCAAGAGGAGTATGGGCTAAAAAATATGGAAAACTGGCTTTGTTTGCCCTGTTACTTGAAAGAGAACCAGATTACCCCTTACCCCCAGACTTGATAGCACTTTTAGTTTTGCTACTCACTCCATCTTAGCAGCCGTTAAAGCTTTTCCAAATAATTTCTACACAAACTCATATCTGCCACTATAGTAGGAGTCTCCAGTGATAACACTGAGGTTATTATAGTCATTTTGAACTAAAAACTGCAACTACGTATGAAAACATATTTTAGTTATGCTGAAATAAAAGTAAAAACAGACTCAAACGATATGCAATATTAATTGATTAAAATAAAAATATCCAGGAAAGGTTGGACACACTACGCCTGCTGGGATATTGGTGCATTTTTATTTTCTATGTTTTATTTTGTTTTTATTTTTTATGTTTTGTTTTATTTTATGTTTATTATTATTAGTTGACCCTGTGACAGCTTGGTGGGCTGTACAGGGTGTATCCTGCCTCTCGCCCTATGTCAGCTGGGATACGTCCAGCCCCCCTGCAAACCTGAATAGGATGAGCAGAAATGAATGGATGGATGAATGCTTTATTTTTATTTAAAAGTTTTGTTTTTATTAGCGATTTATTTCAGTAAGTTTCCAAAGTAGGTAGGCTTGTTTCATTTCATTTTTTGTAAATATTATAAGGTACTGGTATTTTTTAAGAATGTCAGAACAGAAGCATGGAGCACAAAGCAGGATTTGGGCTTGTCAGAGGAAGTTTAGGGTTAACCTCGAGTTTTCAGTGTTCACTGATGTACCTCACCATGGTAACTTGGTAACACACATAACCTACTTCAGGTAACATAAACAACATGCTTCTGGATAATGTACTGGCAACGCTGCTGTCTTTGGAACAACGGGTCGGGGGAGTAAAATCCCAGACATGCATCCAATAAGGGTCCCCACACTAGGCCCTCATTGTTACTCCCCATGCTACCTAAGCTTACCTTAGAATATGAGCAAGAGATTAAAGGTGGAATTAGGGGGATTGTGTGATTACCAGCTTCTCTGTGTTAGCCCTGTGATGAACTGGACAGGTGACCTGTCCAGTGCCTGCCTTGATGATTTTGCCTAATAGGTCAAAAATCATCAAAGGTGATAACTCTAACCCTACTCTAGCCCTATCCTCTATTTTGGAAAATGGTAAAAAACTTTTTTGACAAATTGAAATCATTTTTGAAATGTGAATATTTGTTAACTGATTGGCAAGAAAATTAGTAAAACAATTCAATACAAATAAAATATATATATTTTTTAGGGTTAAAGTTAGGATTGGGTTTCATCACTGAGGATGGCTTAGACCTCCGAGGATTTAATAATGTAGAAATCAATTTATGGCATTTGCATTAAAATTTTACAAAGCAACCCAGCTTTTTTGGAAATGTGATTGTGTGAAATCCTGGAAAATCATTGTAAGAATTGTTTTATGCTTCTTTTTTTTTTTTGCAAAAACTAATGAAAGATGAAATGGCCACAATGTGGCAATTTCACATATTTTATCATTCACACACCTCATATTCAGTTTGCTTAAGTTGTCAAAGATGATTGCCATCAAACATTTGTGAATACAGAATTTGAAACAAATGGAGAGTAGTGTCATCTTGTGGGTGTATTTCTGAACTTCATTATGAATATTGGAACAATCTATGATGCATTTGTTTGACTGGATTAATGGAATACACAATTATAATCTGTCAGATCTTCGCATCTCTTAATGACGATGATCATTTTATATACCGGTAAGTCTGTTAACTTACACACACTGTATTTTTGCTGATATTCTTTGCTTGGGAATTTTCAAATGGGTTCGACATTATGCATATAAAGTGATTACTGACCCACATACATTCATACAGTACTTTTCCTCTCACACACCACTGCTGTAGCTGTGTTGCTTTAAATCTGTATTATGTTTTCCACTTCTCGACATTTTTCTATTATAGCTTTATCTCTCTTTGTGAAATCAGTTGTTCTGCTGCAAGTAGACTTATCCATATTTGTGACTGCTCAGATACTAAAGTCAGATAACAGAAAGATATCCTGGATATGTTTGCATGAAGTCATTTTATTTATGAGGCAGAAACAGCCTTATTTCTTTGAGGATTAGGACCTGATAGAAGTAGATGAAAGCAGGCCCAACAACCAATGCTGGCATGGGGCCTAGTCTGTTACTCCATACAAGCACAATTCATAATGCTGGGGAATACCAAAATCCATAAGATACTTAAGCTCTCAGAAATAAATCCTCAAAGTTCACTGACTCATTCCAACTTAGATTTTTTTATTTACATTTTATACCTTTACAAAACAACTCTTTTAAAGAACAACAGGACTGCAAAGCCAGAACATTAGCAAAGATTGAGAACAACCATAAACTCTTACAGAGTGGTCTTGTCAGTTTTTAACAGCCAACTGTGGAATATGATCCAGATAAAACACTCAACACCACAAACGTCAGTTCCCCGGATACAGTGTGTGCAGGTTGCATTACTATCTGGGATGTTTTTGTACAGGCTCTCCAAACTACAGTTTAAATACAATATCAAAGACACAAAATACAACAATCTGTCTCAAAGCAGGTTGTAATCAAGTAGCCTACAGTATAAAGGATATGCAACATAGTAGGAGTGTATATACTAGATATTTATATATATACACACACACACACGCACACTCACTGCAGACAGTCACAAAGTGAAGACTACCAAGGCCCCTCATACTCCCAGACTAAGCTGTTCTATTCACATTTAACAAGAATATCCAAAGATGCCATGAAACAGCAACCAGAATATAAAAATCACCAAAAATATATATATGCCATTATGAAGAGCTACCAGGTTTTTTTTTGTTTTTTGTTTTTGTTTCTTTGTTTTTATTTTTTATTTTTTTAAATTTTAAATAAACTGTATGGACTGGAAAACATATACAACATCAAGTGTACATTGAAAAAGGCATGTGCTGTATATAATCAAGACAGCTTAAAACATTGCACATAAAAAAGGGATAACGTACAGAAGAGAAGGGGGCATGCTGAACAACAGATCAGATGAAGAGTCACTTCCAAATAAGGCCTTGACAGAACATACCACCAACTCAACACATGCTCTCTTTCACTTCACAGAACGATATGAACATGCAGCCTTCCAAAACAAATACAAAGAGCTGAACAGAACCAGTTGTTTGATATCAAAGCCTTGTTCACAGATAAAATGGGGTCCGCGCCTGGTTTAATTCACCTTCAGTTACATTAGATTAAAACAAAATGATACATTCTTATTTTCTTTTTCAAATATGTGTATATATATATATATATATATATATATAATTCACCATTCTAAAGACAAAATTAAAACTTTCAAAACAACACCGGTCCATTTATTGCACACCATCAGTTCACAAAAATATTTTGGGCACTTTTGCGTTTCAACAAACAGCAGCATTTCATTATAAAAAAGGTGGTCTGAATACACACACCAAACAGAACAGATGAAAGCATGACATACACATGGAGAATAGAAAACTTTTTTTTTTTTCAATTTTGAAATTGTGCAACTAGAGTTAATAGGTCCATTTACTAAGGCTAGCCTCTTAAATGCACAACATCATACAGTGTTGTAAAGGTCAGAACAGCAAGACCCCTTTGCTAAATAAAATGGACCACTTTGAATGATTATCTCTTTCTTTTAATATGTGCAAGTACTGATTGCCATGGCAAATCCCCAATAAGAGAGAACATTTGGTCCTAGAGGAAAAAGCTTAGTTTGTACCCAGATAAAAAGGGCAAATGGCACAATATTTAAAACGGGACTGAATGGATGGCACAGGGTTACACATTTCTCTTTAAGACAGCTCTGATTGGATTACAATGACCGGGCCCTCATAACAGCAATATTCATCTTCACATTTATAATAAATTTTGTTGTGTGAGCTCTTGGGGACATCCTAAATGTAAGCTGTTTGTACTTCTTTTTGGGGGGCACAAAATAAAACTAAACAAGAAACCCAATCACAGTCAGTAGCATTCAACTCATAGATTATCACCACAGGTGTCATTATCTTCTCAAAGTACAAGCACAACAAAGTCCAAATACAGAATTACAAACTTGTTGGCACAATGCAGGTAACAGGAGCTGCAGCTCTGACCCCAAAATCAACATTTCAAAAAGTGAAGTTAGTAACATCAAGAACTGCCAGCATGGTTATCATTTCTAATGATTCAACTCACAGTATTTGCATTCACACGTTCACACAACATTATCACATTAACACTCAACAGCCTGCTGATCTATTCAGACTGAAGATTGGCCATCACAGATGACTGTCATACTATTTTTGGGTCACTTTCTGCTTCCCAGGCTACACATATACAGTAACTTTACACTCACTGAGCAGTTTATTAAACACATGCAAAGAGATATACCTCCCATTGTGACCTAGCCATTAGTTTTACACTCCACACTTTAATGTCTCAACATTAGCAGTTTTGACACTAGTTAATGATCATATTTAGAAGACAGGATGGAGTGCTAAAAGATCATCTAACACTAGCAAACTTTGTTAGCAAGTTACATTCACAAATTCCATGAATTCAACACACGTCTGCTAACTAATGCTAAAAAAAACAAAAAACTGGTAAAATACTAGCTTGACTCATCAAACGTGAAACACAAACTTCTTAGATGGGCAGCATATCATATTGGTCTGATGATTTCATTAAAATGCACCAAAAAAGGCACAACAGCAAATAAAAATAAAAAAGACTATCCATGCTGTTGTTGTGAATCCTGTCAAGTCAGGCATTTTAAACATGTGACTCAATGGTCATAAGAGGAACTGCAACTTTTGGCACTTGGACACAATGGAGGCTAGCGCTAGTGCAATCTAATTCATTATCTCTGCCATAAGTTCTGTTTTTACAAAGCTTATACAATGGTTATAATTCTGCTTCATGTTTGTTTCAGTGAACGTAGTGGACGACGGCTGGCATTTTTCAACATTTTACCCTTATGATGTATATTAGTGACAAAAACAATACATTATCAAAATTGTTAAGAAAAGAAGCAGAATTTATGGCAGAGCTGCTGTATTGGGAGCATAAGTGTTCTCAGTAAATTGCTCAGTGAGTGTTAATCGTAGTCAGGGAAACTTTTACAATGTAGTTTTTCCATTTGAAACAACAAGAAAGAAAAAAAATCTTGTTGACCTCAAAGTCACATAGAGCTAAAAAAAGACAATCATGTTGTACCTAAGTGTAACATTGCTCCAATAGTCATGCAATATCCTAAAACACCAGCAATGTACCTGTTGGGAAAACAGGTATTTGAAAGCCACATGAGATCAGTATCAACATCTATGAAACAAACTGACTTTAGAATCCAATGAACAGCCTTTTGAAAAGAAGGCTGGGATAAAATGCTACATTACCATATCACAGAGCCCATTTGGGAATAATACTGCAGTTGTCAGACAACCTTTTTTTCTGTCTTATTTTTTTTTTCTTTTTTGGCTGGATTTTAAAGTAAAGGTAAAATTTTCTACTGCTTGTTCTAATCCAAGATTATCTAAACTCCTAGAGCTGAGATATTTGGAGCTACAAAAAATAAACAGGAAAATCATATACTGCACAGATGTGTTTTGGTAATACTTTGCCAATATATTTCAAGTCATTTAAAAATGAAATGTACTGTGTTCATATTGATCAAAGAAATGCACATACGCACACCTGACATATCATTTCACAACACCCAACATTCACAGCATTCAAATAGTAAAACTACAGTACAAGCTATTGCAGTATAGATAATATTGACATTTAACAGTTTGCCTATAGCGACGGCACTAAAGGAATAACACAGTCTCTGCCGATACAAACTAGCGTTAGCACTACAAAGGAAATACAAAGATTTTTCTTTCCAGAGCTCAGTTTGCAAAGACTTGATTTGTCACTGTTGGCAAAGCAAAGACCTTTTCTTTCTCTACCTGTTACTTTGTTAACATGGGAACTCTCAGGCACTTTCCAAAAGTAGAGCAAGGCTTGAATTTAACAGACCTCAAATTGGCTAAGACAGAAATGACTTCAGCTTGTGCTGCATTCACGTCATATGGGAAAAAAAACCTTAATACTTTAAATGACTCTTAAAAATGCTTTTTACTTGCATCTCTAGCAAGATGAACCCCAGACCTTCTGAAATCTTGTATGAACAGCCAAGTTTGGGAAATATAATATTCGAAAGAATACAAAAACAACTGGCATTTAGTTGCTGGATTTGCTTTGGTGTTCAACATGAACTCAAATAAGTGCATCTGTGTAGAGAAACACCATCAAGTCAGGTGAAGTCTTCAGAAAACTTCAATTGCAGTGTCTTGACAGTTCCACATGATGAGGTGTCGACATGTGCACACATCCAAGTTGTCTCTTTCAGTTGTCAAATCATCTCAATGAATATTCCCATATGACATGACTGCAAAATAAGACATAATGGGCAAGTAGAAGACTTGAATCACTTTATGGTAATGGAAGCCACCTCCTTGGCCTGAGCATGTTGCTGCTGCTCCTGCTCTTCTTCAAACAGCTCTGGGGAACTGTCACCCACACTGTTGTCCACCTTGGTCTCCTCTGTCATGGCTGCCGTGTCATGGGCATCCATCTTGGGGGAGGCAGGGGCTTCCAGAGTATCGAGGGGCTCGGGTGACAGGAAGCCAGAGGAACTCTCACAATTCTGGGTGGAGGAGGAGACCTGGGAGATGACGGGCATCTGTACTGAGGAGGAGGATGAGGCAGGGATGGTGGTGGAAGTGGAGGTGCTGCCTGGGTAGACCGGATGATGTTGGGGCTCCTCCAACTCGTACTGCACTCCCAGCGCCTCCTCCTCCTCCTGTACCTGGCTCAGGTAGTCGGGCACGAGGAAATCACTGTGTGGACCAAGAGAACATGTTGAGTTCACCATCTTTTATTTTACTACCGGACAATAATTTTAGATGTGTTTTTAACAAATATACATTGAAAAATACTTGAATGGACACAAACTCTATTTACAATTGGTGTCAATACACAGTAAATATGTGATGTTAACACGTCTCCCCATTTCACCGTGATGAGGTCTCTGTTCCTGTGACTACCAGTAGCACAGAAATGTACAGGGATGCCATGATATCTGATACCTTCTCTCAAGAAGACCTGATGGAACTTTAGAAATCCAGTTTGGATATTTTTATATTTTATCCCGACCATTAAAACTGAACAATAGAGGTGATTCTCCAGATATGTAAAAATTACATCTGAAATCAAATTTTGAATCCTGATTTATATATAATGAAATGCGACAAATATTAACCAGGCAGAAGTTTGCACCAAAGAGGAAATGATTCATTTATGATGTGAGAACGATAAAACCCATCTCCAACAAATTCTGTTAATACTTAAGTTATTTTAAATGGGATCTATTCTGCTCATTTCCAGCCACAAATTATTATTGGACTAGAGTCATAGTTCAAAATAATCCTTCTTTATCTTCCTCTGCCTCACTTCATCCTCTATCTGGAACAAGCTATTTTTCCCTGCTCCCTCTTGTTAACGCTAACTCTCTCTTGATTGGCTTCTCTTCATAAACAGAGGATTTGAAGAGAGGGTGGATGGAGCTTCAGCCACAGCCAGAACTATGCGCCTGAATGACCATATTACTATTACTATAACATAGAGCACCGAGTCTACAAGACTGCCTGCAACTGAGAGTCTAGAGAGGTCTGCAGCCTGAGATTTAGTGATTACTAGAACATAGAAATGTCATTTTTGAAGTGGTTTTGAGCAATACTTCCCGAGGCTTTCAAAGTTTTTATTTAGACATTTTTTTTGCTTTTTCACTCATTTCCAGCTTTTTTTTCCAGTGCTTTTATCTGACTATTTTCAGAGCCAGTTAATCCAGTTAACACTGACCTTAATCATTCAAGCATAAAAAGGCACCTAATGCAGGGAACGAACAAGTGGTGTGTCTACAAATAAAAGACAATTTGGCAAAGAACCAATTTGGAATTGTATCTTTAGGCACTTTGTTACTAGCAGCCTGTCAAAAAGACACACAATTTGTTCCCATTTCTGTAGTTCAATCTATAAAGAGTAAATGTAGTTTCACAGGCATAAAATAATATTTTTTTGCACCAACAAGATGATTCCCAAAGAGTTATTATATCATAATATGGATGGTGTGCAGTGTGTCCTTAAAAAATTCAGAGGAAAGTGGAGAGGTTGAGAAAAAAAGAAGTGGTAGACCTAAAAACTACCTGCAGAAGATGAACCTCATCTGAAAGTCATGTCCTTAAGAAACAGGAAAAAAAATCCAGCAAAGACCTGACACAGGAACTAAAAGATGCATCTGTCCCTTTACATGATCCATCTACTGTTTGTTGATGCCTCATCAGAAATGGTCTCAATGGAAGGGTGGCTTAAGCCATTCTTAAAATAAAAAAAGGGCTGAGCTATGCCAAATTACACCAGAATTTAACGGAAAATCAGTGTCTAATCAGGAGGAAGGTACAACAGTGAGTAGCTCTGTCATGGGTTCAGCCAGTGACGTTAGGGTAGAATTGATTGAAGGAATTATGAATGCAGAAAACCATCATCAATACCATCAATGCAATACCATTGGGAAAGCATCTGACTGGCAACAGCTTTTTTCTCTTTAGCATCACAATGATCCTGCCAATGCAGGGTCATACCCATAATAATATATAATAAGGAAACCAATAATAGGTCCACTTAAAAGCTAAAACATACTCTAGTTTTTACATCATCTGTGTTACCAATTTGTTACTTGTATTTGTTTTACATGACAGCAAATTGAAAATATCTGGACTGTTGCTAAATAATGGTTATTAGTTACAACCTTGCAGTCTTAGTAATCCTGTATTTTGATCAATTCACAGTTTTGTTTTATTGTAGTCACTCAAACAAAGGTGAGAAGGAACTGAAATTGATTCAAAGGTATTCATTGAGCTATCAACAATGACTGCTGGCAGTCATTTATCCTTACTGAAAATACTGCTGTACCTGCAGCTGGTATTTATGGATTTCTGCCAGGGTGAATACGCAGCTTTGGTGTGTAGGGCAGGTCTAGAAAGGCATTAAAGAATTTTAAAAAGACTTGTTACCAAAGTTACAGTATGCTATAAAATCTAGTGTAGCTGCAGTGAAAATACCTAAAGGGGAACTATAATGCCAATGACCAACTTCAGATTTTTTAGTTACGGTTCAAAATAATCACTTCAGCCCCTCCAATTTTTGAAACCAACAGCTCTCTTTTGGTAAACTTAGTTGTGATTGGACCCCCATCATAAACACTGGATTTAAGCAGCAGGGGTGTGCCTTAGATTTGCTGGCATCATTCTGAGCCAAAAGTGGAAAAAGCTGTCACAAACCAAGTGTTTAGAGCAGGCCAGAGCTTGAGGTTTTAGCTCACACGGTTTAATTGTACAAGTACTGATGTCATTGCACAGTCTAAAGATGATAGAAAAAATGAAAATGATAACAGGGCCTCTAAATGTCACCTCTAAGCTAGCAAGGACAACGTCTAAAAACATTTTTAGCTGTTTTCCTGTGATTGCAGCATTTTTTACATTTTGATAACTAAAATGAAAAGAAATTTATGTGACAATATCTTTGTGATGCATATCCTTTTCCCACCTTCATCTGACACCGTCTTGTAGCTAGAGTTTCATTACTATTTTAATAACAGAACTGATTCAAATGTTTAAAGTTCTTTTTCTAAGAGTGTGGGATCTGTGGTTTTATCCTTAATATGAGTGCTTGGTCCAGGCAAACCATGACTGCTGCAAAGAATACCTCAATTAAAGAGAGGATACAGAAAATCTTGCTGGTCCAAAATGATCCTGAGCTCAGTTTTCATCACAGATTATGGTATCCATGGATCTTTGCCAAGAGGCTCTAAAATGTGCAAATGCCCTTGGCTCTGCAGCTTCACATGTACAGATTATCAAACAGAAGGAATCAGAGCTCAGAATCCAGAGTAAATAATTAAGGTTGAGTGTAACTGTCCTCTGTGGCATAGATGAGTTTAGCCTGGACACCAGCAACTTAGAAAAAATATCTTTTTATGTGAAAACTGAGGATGGGAGTTAAGAGTCTGACTGAACTGCAAGAGAATTTTCCACACTGTTATGATCTCAGACATAGACCTTCTACTATAAAACGCTTGAGGAGTCAATGGCCCAAAGCACTCCTGACCTGTGAGGGCTTGAGTTGATTAAGAAATGGAAAAGTCTGAGAACTAAATACACACTTTGAGAGACTGTGTTCCAACTTTTGTGGGCTGAACTGTTGATGAAAACCAATAACCCCCTTGATTTGGTTAAAGTAGCAAAGATGACAAAATTACTAAAATTGTGTTTTTCAGATATTCCTTGACCTAATACAATATCTGCTACAGTATGCTACGGTTTTCTCAGGCATTCAAAATCCTACTTTTGAATTATAATTTTGGGAGTTAATCTATGTATTAAGGAAACTCGACTTTGCTTTTGCACACTAGATACCCCACTTCAGGAATTTTGTCAGAGCCGAAACAAATTTGAGGTATTTGCAATTTCCTCTCAATGATGAATGTTAAAGGAATAGTTTGACATTTTGGGAAATAGCTTTATTCCCTTTTTTATATACCACTCATGGCTGAGCAATAAATGTGAAGCTACAACTAGCAACTGTTTGCTTAGCATAGAGCACACAGATCTTACTTATGTAAGTTACATTGAGCTCACCAAGGCAGGGAGCAGGGAATACCGTCAAGCTACAGTTCACACAGTATACATGTTATTTACTAGTTTATTTGAAAAACCATCCCATCTACAAGCATATGCATATATATATGCATCACAACAGCCACAAATAGATTCGTATGGGAATGACTGTAATTCAATCATTCCTTAAACATAAATATATACAAATTATCATTCTCTGGTTTATGAGTAGTGTTTTTCAATAATATTTATTGGCTGGGACCAATTGCAAGGGACCCCTCCCAGAACGCAAAAGTCCAGAACACATCTTCCTGTAAAATTGCAAATAGTTATTTTAAAACCAGTTCTTTTTTTCTCTAAATTTCATTGGTAAGTTTTAGAAGGACTGGTTGGTGGTTGGTAGGTGGGCTGCACAGCACAGGGTGCTCCACTTCTTTTGTACTGCCACACTTGGTTTGGAGCTAGATGGCCACAACCCCTCTAGACATCTTTTTTTACATGCCAGAGAGCAAAACAAGAGAGTGTCAAGTACAATAACCAAGGCCTTAACAAGTATTCACATTTACATCATAGAGTGGTAATGATTTTTTCATTCAATTCATATTGACATCAAAAAAGGCTTATTCCCAAAATGTAAAACAACTGTCTGAAACCAGTTAAAATTCCCCAGTAAATACAGATACTGACACAATTGATCTAAGCATTGAAATCAACTGCAATCATCTGAAAAACAATTCTACAAAGCCAAAGTCACGACAACGACTCTGTGAACTTCAGCTATTAAAAACTAAACTGAACTTTTTTCTGATCCAGGTGAGATCTGAGTAAATAATGGGGGCGGCACCCCCTGACTCCTCACCTGCTCTGGAAGTAGTTTGCTAGTTCGGATGCCTCATGGTTCAGACTCCTCAGGTGTACAATTAAATTGCCAGAGTTGGTGAACATGGCGCCGCACGTTTTGCACTCATAAATCCGCGGCTTGCGGATTATGTGTCGGGAGACCCTCATGTGGTGCTTATATTCACCGAAGGACGTGAATGTGGCGCTACAAATCTGGCACCGGAAACAGCGTTTACCTTCGTGCTTCAGCCGATGCATCTTTAGGGAGTAGGCCCGTGTGAACTTTTTCCCACAGCGGTCACACTGGAAAGGTTTAATGCCTGGAAGAAGGAGACAAAACCCATGCTTGCTGATTTGTACATTAGCATCACACAAGTGTTAGTATCCATGTTTGTGACACGAAGAAGATTAATTTATACAAAAGGTGCCTGTTAATTATTCTTTTAAATCAGCACTCCCTTCAATACCTTCAAAATATTAATAACTTTTTAAATGCAGTAAAGTAAATTTGCATAATGATGCAGTGACCACTGCATATTCACTTTCCAGCAATCTAGTTGAGTAGCTGCATGTCAGACAATATATACACTGCCCCCAAAAAATTAAAGGAACACTTTTGACAGCACATCAGATCTCAATGGGGGAAAACATCATGCTGAATATCTACAGTATACTCATACGGACTGGGCAATGTGTTAGGAATGAAAAGATCATTCGATAAAAATGAAAATTATCACTCTACAGAAGACTAAATTCAAAGACACCCCAAAAATCAAAGTGAAAAAGTTATGCAGCAGGCTAGTACATTTTGCCAAAATTTCAATTCAGCAACTCAAAATGGTGCTCAGTGGTTTGTATGGACCCCACGTGCTTGTATGCATGCCTGACACAGTTGAGGCATGCTCCTAATGAGACAATGGATGGTGTCCTGGGGGACACCATCCATTGTCCAGATATGGACTATGGCATCACTGAGCTCCTGGACAGTGTGAGGTGCAACCTGGCAGTGTCAGTGGGACAGAAACATAGTGTTCCAGAGGTGTTCTGTTGGATTTAGGTCAGGTGAGCATGGGGGCCAATAAATGGTATCGATTTCTTCATCCTCCAGGAACTGCCTGCATACTCTCACCACGAGGCCAGGCATTATTGTGCACCAAGAGAACCCGAGGACCCACTGCACCAGTGTATGGTCTGACAGTGGGTCAAAGGGATTCCATCTGATAATGGCACTCAGGATGCTCTTGCCAACCTTGTAGAGGGCTGTGCGTGCCTCCATGGACATGCCCCCCCCCCCCCCCCCCAAACCCCCCCCCCCCCCCCCACCCCCCCCCCCCAAAACCATAAATGAGCCACAAAAATTTTTTTTCTCGTCCC
>VUQK01001026.1:2672-12974 GCA_015106715.1 Bujurquina vittata | reverse complement strand
CCCTCTCTCCTCCGCTCCCCACGCTGTGCTCTTCTGTGTGTGTGTGTGTGTGTGTGTGTGTGTGTGTGTGTGTGTGTGTGTGTGTGTGTGTGTGTGTGTGAGAGAGAGAGAGAGAGAGACAGACAGACATAGAGAATGTATGCCTTGGACAGTGTGGTCAGGTAGAAGTGCATTGTGGGATCGATGTCCACACCTTGTCCTAAATTATTCATTCTGTCAGCTGGCCTGTCCACCATCTCTGTGGAAACCGCTGACCAAGAGCTTTACCTCTATCCCTGCGGATTCACCTCTTCATCCCCTCCTCAGCCCTCACTTCCTTTTCTTGCTCTCTCGTTTGCTCATTATCTCTTCCCTGATTCGTTATTTTACAGCATCTTTCACCCTCACTCCTACTTCCAGTCCTTCTTACCTCTCCACTCTTTTCATCTGTCTCTCTTCTACTCCCCTTATTCAGTATATCTGTCTTACTCATTAGTCCTGAACTCCCACTGACACAGTTTCTATTTTTTTCTTTTCTTCTTTCTCTCCCCGTGCTGACATTCTCCCCTCTGCTACTTCTGTGTTGCTGACTAAGATTATAATGTGTTGGCTTTGTAGGATGTTTATGTTTGTGTCTTTGAAGACTGCCCCATTGGCCTTTTGGAAGACAGCCATAATCCTAGCGCGCTACCAGAGGTTGTTCTGCATGCCGTTTGTGTGTGTGTACATGTGCATGTGCCTATACATCCTCCATACATGTGTGAGTACATGTGTGCACATGATCAACTCTGAGTGCTCTGCGTGTGCGCAAGCATGAGAATGTGAGTCAGTAATTGTGACATGGCTCATACATCATGGCCAGAGCCCGTTTGATTACAAGCGGAGGGGCTCGGTGATTAATCGTTGGATTCAGCTTCCTGGCCCGAATTGTGACACCCGGTCACAGAGCATCTGTACTGACACACCCCCCTACCCCTACTGCCCTGAGCAACTGTATGCCTATACTACCTACACCTCTCTACAGACAGCCACACTGACACACAGACACCCCCCTTCAGCTCACTTTCTTGCCAACACCCCATTGCCTCACATTTCCCTACCAGTCTCGCCTCCCTTTAAATATATATATATATATATATATATATATATATATAGGGTTAAGTAAGGTTCATCTATATTTTTCTCTGAGATAGTGACTTAATTATTAGGCCTCAGAGGGGTGTGAATCATGGATGATGTCATAGTACCAGATGATGTTGCCTAGCAACAGGGAGAAGTCCCTCCCCAAAAAACTGAGACCAGTGCTCCTCCAAAAGTCTTCAAACTAAACATTATACCTGCGTAGGTAACTAGTATTACACCTGCAAGGTGTAAACCAAACTGGATCAAAAGTTAGTTTGTCCCTACAAAGATTAACAACTGCCTTAGTTTCTTTTTTTTTAAATCACTAAAGTCTATTAGAAGAGAAGCAAACAATGTACTTGTTGGGAACTATTTTCTGCACGAAGTATAACTGACTTGGTGATCTAGCTGTGAGAATTAACTCAAAATTAAATACAGAGTGCAATTCCTTTTTGCTGGTGGGTTTTTACATTTGTGTGAACCTCTTTGGACCTATTCAGGTATTAGGTATACGCACAATATGCAGTTCATTGCAGTATTTTTAATGAAAATGTGAAAAAAAAAGAAAATACAAATTACAACCATGTGATCAAAGCATTTCTACACACACAGATGGGATTCTATTAAGATGAGAAAACAGAATGTGTGCAGACGCAAGAGATGCAGGATTAAAGTCAGGAGGAAACAAAGGAAGAGAAACTCTGAGTGTGATCAAGCAAGCTAGTAAGAAGCAGAGACAGTGTGTGTGTGTGCGTGTGTGTGCGTGTGTGTGCGTGCGTGCGTGTGTGTGTGTGTGCCTGCGTGTTCTTGTGTGTGTGTGTGTGTTCCCCTGGCTCTCACCTCCATGCGGTATCAGGATGAGGAATGGTCCTGCCAGCGATCAGCCCAGGCCTGGACCAAAGCTCTGCACAAGGATTCCCTGCTGAAACCATTAGTCTGGGCATTAAACACCATTAGTGCACACGAGCGTGCTCGTGCACACACAGTCATGTATCCCTGACTTCAGAGGACATTACATTGACTTACAATCATTTTCTGGAGACTTACTCAAACACTAACCACACTACCATACTATAACCATCGCTGGTTTCCTAACTATAACCTAAAACATGTCTTTTATTTAAAATTGATTTATGGGGACGTACATTTGCCACTACAAAGATGGAAGTCCCCATATCACTGTGCAAACAGATTTAAGTCCCCACAACATGAGTAATACCTGACCACTCACAACACCACCTTCACACACACACGCACGCACACACACACACACACACACACACACACACACACACACACACACACACACACACACACACACAGAGAGAAGTGCCCCCTCCTCTTATTGCCAGCAGGCTAGTGGGAGATGTTAGTCAAAGGGGGAGGGGGTGTTGTGAGGATATGCTGAGTGTGTGTGTGTGTGTGTGTGGTGGGGGTCTTTGTGAGCGAAAAAGGTAGGAGGAGAAGAGCAGAGGGAGGGGGACATAACGTTCTATTTCTCATAGGCCAACAGCTGCTGTCTATAGTGCAGCGAGAGAGAGAGAGGAAGAGGGAGGGCTGTGTGGCGTGAGGCAGTGCGTGTGCTCAGTGTTTAGGTGAATCCACAACCCTCTGGCTCACAAGGATAAAGGATCCATACACAGAAGAGGAGCGAGAAAGAGAAAAGCAGCACAGGGACTTTGTCTTCTTCTTCCTCTTTTGGCATCCTCTGTGCTCTTTCTGCTCGCTTCATTCTCTCGCAAGCCAACTGCGGCTATTTTGCTTCCCCCCATCCTTCTCTTTTGTTCTTTGCATCCATCTCTGTTTCACCTCGGTCCAGAGAGGAGGCAGGAAGAGCACAGTCAGAGGCATCATCCTCCCCTCCTGCACGCCGAGCCGGTAAGCTCAGCTCTTTTCTCTCTTTATTTTACCTCTCACTGCCGTTCTGTCCACTCAGCACTGACAGCAGAAAGGGGTCGGGCAGTCCCACCCTTCACCTTAAAGAGAGGCTGGAGGATGGATGTGGGTCAGACACTGGTTTGGGGCTGGTGGGTGACTCGGATGGTTAGTTTAACAGGGCTGTGCATCTATGGGTAGATGGACTGGATGGGAAAGACTAGCGTGGGTCAGAACCCCCTGGAGGAAGGTGGGAGGGAGGGAGCATGTGGGGCTGGTCAACTGGGACTTGTCCTCTTTCACTGCAGTGCTTAGCCACTGCCACACTCACATACACATATCCACACATACACACACACAAACACACCAGCAAGGATCTGCTCTCCATGTTGGAAACCATCAGGAGAACACGGCGCTCGCGTGTTTAATGTGTGCATATTTTCAGTGATGGATGATGGCTTGGTCATAGGATGTATGTGACCTAGAACCATCACAGCACATGCATCATATATCTCACTGACAGTCTGGGAACAATGTGGATAAATTACACGTTAAGCACGGCCTCTCACATGTTCAGATCCATTACTGCACACACATTATAGCATATAATTGTCAACCTGTGCAAAAGGCACTCAGCTTTACGTAGCGAGGTTAGGCGTTTGAGGTGTGAGCTCACGCCAGGCATTTCTGCAAACAGCCCTGCTAAAAACAATAGCCCCAGATTGCAATGCTGATCAGAAGGGGTGGGTGCATGCGACTGGAGGGAAAAACAGGGAGGAGGGAATGAAGGAAGGAGGAAAAGAAAAACTGAATGGAAGGATGAATGAATGAGGGCTTAAGCTGCTTGGTCCTTTCAAATGTAGAAAAAGGCTGGTGGAGAAAAAGGTGTGCATTTGGAGCCGAAAGAGTGAAGCTACCATGTGACTCTGCAGGTCTTCTTTGTGTGTGTGTATGTGTGTGTGTGTGTGTGTGGGGGGCATATGCATATATGAAAAGAAGCATGTGTGTATGAGTGGACTAACCTGAGAGGTGTGTAATTAAAAGTTGTTTTAGCATGTGTCCAACTCTGCTGTAATCTACTGACTATGGTTCTGATCCATGCTCATAAATGGCTCACTGCAATTTAAGTTTGCCTGCGGAAGTAGGTTTACATACAAATTACACACGGTACACATAACTGCATGTCCAGTCTTCTATAATAGATCTATATAGAGGTAATGCAGGTGCATGTGTTCATAGACACAGACATGTATTTAAAGTACAAATGACAGGCAAATATGTATGTTTTATGTATGAAAATTGGTAAATTCTCACACTACACCACATGTACCGATTCAAGTTAAATGCATACACACACACACACACACACACAGCATGTCTTTAACATTATACATATAAAGAGTAATGTATATTTGTCTATATTTATTCATATAGAAAGCATCCTAATGTGTAAATCACAATTTGTGATTTACACATTAGGTGCGTGCGTGCGTGCGTGCGTGTGTGTAAGCAGGATTGTTCGGTCGGAGATGGAATGGTGGCTGCTATGGTATTTACTCCGCTGTTGCTAGGACACTCCCTTTGAACATTTTAACTGAGCCTTTTCATTGGCCCGCTGCGATGATGCAAGAATCCCTCACCCCCAAATCTTTCCTGAGCGCCCATAGAAACATGCCCGTCTGCACCCCCCCACCCCCACCCCCACGCTCTCCTCACTCCCTCTCTGTCACTCTTTAGTCTCACCCCCACTCCCCCTTAACTGCCCCCCTCTCTTTTTCTACTTTTTCTATCTCTGCTCTTCTCTCTTCTTCATTACTTCATTTATTAATTCCTTGCTCTCAGTAAGTCTGTCCTCCCATCCGTCTTCATCAGCTCGCCACTTTCTGTCACTTCCTTCTCTCTCATCCAGTCAAAATGCTCGCTACAAAATGGTGTTGACAGCGTGTGGTGGTGTTTTCCAGGGCTGCATGATCACATATGAACACCGTGTGTGTGTGTCTCATATCGTCCCATTTCCTCTGTCCATATGAGGTGCTGCTTTCCATGTGTCAGGGTTATCAGCTTCGACGAGGCACAAGACAGGAACAGGGCTTTGGGTGTCACGGCGGGGGAGGTTCTCGCTAATGGTTCTCATAATAGACTTCACCTTATCTATTTTTATCCTTTCTCCTCAACAATATGAGCAGTTATTGGCCATCACATTATCTCTGCAATTACCCCAAGTTCACAGCTATACATCATTTCCTGTACATGTATTTCACGCTCTCGAGATGTGCAGCCTTAACAGTTCCAGCATATCGGTTAGCACATGTTTGGAATAAAAGATGAGGGTATTTAAGGTTAGGAGGAAGAAAAAGGGGGAAGTCCGAGTAATTTTAGGCTTGTTTTATTATTTAAAAGTGTAAATATAATGATCTCTGGTTTTCACTGAACTAACCATGGCTGACTACGTAATACAGCCCAATAGGACAGTCTATGGATAAACCAAATAAGTGAAACATGAAATTTATGCCTGAAAAGGTGTTTTTTCAAAACATTTTAGCCTTTTTAAGCAATTTAAAGCCTGGGACGTCAGTGACTACATCTGCTCGCCCTAACTGTTGCTGAATAAAGTTGCTTAACTGGACCTTGCTGCCGTGTATGTATTTTAATGGACAAATAATAAGGTCTGCTATGAGGTCCAGGCTGTCCAAGACGTTGTACTGCAGTTTTGTCTTTTGTACCCGTGTCTGCTTGATGCACCCATACAGTTTATGGATGCAGCTTACCATCCAAGCTTTCTGGTGGTTACTGGTAACTGGTAAAATCCCCTTTGCTTTTCTTCTTTCAAAAAACCAACATGGTGATATCTGGCTACATCCATCTTCTGGTTGGCATCTTGCGTATGGTTGCGGCATTGGTGGAGTTTATTGGTGGTCCAGTATTATTTGTGGTTGTAAAATGCCACCGGCAGCATGTCAGTGACAGCCAAATTCTAAAACTGTCACTTCCAGTAAGTGGACTAATTCCCATGTTCAATTTCACTACACTACTCTGATGAACTTCATGGAGTACGTGAGGAAGTATGTGATATACAGATTGTACTATGGAAGTTTCCTAATGGAGCTATCTGAATTGAGTCACAGTGGATTCTCCCCTCATTCTTTCATGATTCTATGATTGAAACATGGAAACAGTTCTTATTTGAGCCCACACCATATTTAAATACTGTGTACATGGTCCAGTAGAACAACAGTGATTCAAAAGTACATTTTTGCTTTTTTTGTTTGTTTTAAAGCAAAGCTTTCCGTGTACATTTTTAAAAACAGCTATTCATGAGGCCAGAAACAAGTGAAAGTACAACCATGTTGCATCCAATCCTTTTACTAAAATACACCATCACCCATATGCTCTCCACTTCTAGACACATTGACCCGCCCACCCATCTGTCCAACATCAACATCTGTCACTTGAACATCTGTCACACGTGCTCGCCTTCTTGGTTTTGAGGTTACTTTTGTTATCATTTGAGCGCAGAGGTCAGACCATACTAGTGTCGTAGACAGAGCTAAGATAATTGAGGAATTTGAGATGTGAGCCGTCTCGAGCTGCTAATCTCGTGGTATTTAATCCAGCATTGTCAGGAATTATGGATTACTTCCTGAGAGCGGAGATGATCCTGTTAAATGGGCACTGGGTGGAGGGACAGAGGGTGTGGGGTGAGGGTGGGTGCAGGCATATGACGCTGGAGGCTAATATGAAAGAAGAGCATTTACTAAATGCAGCATTAGTCAGAGGACTGTAGAGATAAAAGAGAAAATTTAGATCCAGCAAAAGTCTTAAAAAACAGTTTAACAAACTGGAATATTTGTCTATTTCCTTTCATGCTGAGGGTTAATTGCAAAGATAGATGACACTTTAATGTCTGTAGTTTAAAGCTGCATTCAGGGTCATGTCCATGACAGGAATTATGGGAATTTAAACAATACAGAGAAGTACTTGGATCATCCACACAGTCAGCGGCGTGTTGCCCAACAGTGATGAGAGTCGGTTGAACTGGTTGAAAGGTTAGCTTGAGCAGGAAAGGAAGCCACAGCAGACTTCAACATAGAGAGAAAAAAAAACAAAGCAAAAATAAACACAACCACAAAGCCCATCAAAGATGGAAAAAAATGACGCTCAGGTGAGAAATACAAACAGTTCTAAATGTTTATAAGCCTCCACTACAAAGAAGTTCCTTGTCTATCGTGACTTCTCGCTTCTCTGTGGCGATGCTAACAGACCAACAACAGCACAAACATCAACAACAGCAGCCTTCAGGTCTACAAAGCTCCATGTGCCACCTGCGGACTATCAAGATACAAGCAAGACATTCAATAATCGATGGAAAAGCTAACCTGTCTGTCTAGATATAACATAAAAGCTCCACTCCATGATCCAAGATCCAAGTTGGGTTTTTGTGACATCATCATCAACTCCACAGCGTCAGCAAACACTTGCTTATTTTAGATATAAATCATATTCAGTGAACTTTGTTTCACGCCTCATCATGATGGCCCCGCCCTATAGTTTGAGAACTATGGATCTTTATTATAAATATATGCACTTTTAAATAAAAAAAATTAACAACCCTAAAAAATTGTGTCCTCAGAGGAACAATTTTTAGTAAGAGCTGATAATGTAAGAAGTAATCCTGGAAAGACTGATGTAACAGAGTCTAAGTACGTAAGAACTATTATAAAGAATAAGACTCAATAAAAAGTAAACTATTTAGACTAATAAGTTATCAAAAGGGCTAAACTGATCAGTAAGAAACTAGACTCGGGAGCCAGTGGGATTTAATTCTTTGTGACAAGGGAGCTGAGATCTGATAAGTCACCGATATTGCTTTATTCTATCACTTGTGAAAACTACTGAGAAGTCTTATTAAACTCTGTTATCATCCTTGTTATGGGTGCTCTGCTGAAGCTCTTTGAAATGTGTGCTGTTAAATCCAGGAAGACACCGAGACGAGCCGCAGTGAATCCTCTCCAGCTTCTAACTTGAACATGACTTGGCTTGTCAAACACTTTTCCTACTGTGGCAGCGAATTTCTTAATGTAATCAGATTACTTTTCGATCTGATGACTGAGGACCTACAATAATATCATAGCCTGTTGTCTGTCTGCATCCACTGACACCAACCAAAAGTCCAAATGCTCACCCTCCGGTCATATTTAAGGTCAATATCCCCGGCTTAGAATAAAGGTGAAACCAATTTATGCTGATGGCAGGCTGACGAGTGCAGAGCGGGAGGAGGAGAAGCAATACTGTGTTACAATTAGTGTGTTCAAAGTAAAAAAAGACAAATTATCTACTTAGCAATGGCGCTAACTCCTTTTATAAGTCCTGCTGGATAATCAGCTATATCCTAATGTTTGGTTAGAGGCTAGAGGTAAACATACTTAGAGGAAAGAGCAACACTTTGCCCATCAGGGAAGAATGACTGCATATTTACTTTAGCAGCCATTAAGTGCAGCGTAATTGACCGTATTTCAGATGATTGTTTAAATCTCATCTCTTCGTTTACTGTTTCTTAATTGTTAGCATGTAGCCTACAGCTAGAAAGTAAACGGTGCCACTTCCAAAACCAAAAGCGCTTTTCAGTTGAAAACTACATTGTTCTGTAAGGGTACAGGTTATAGAAAAAATTATTTACCTACAATTTGGGAGCACCTTCAGTGCTGGGAGGTGGGCGTGTCAGTCAGGGAAGTATGTTTGCAGGCGTGATCATCATTGTGACAACAAACAAACACTTGCAAGGCAAGATAAAGCTTTGTGATTAGCAGGTGGCATGAACTAAGCTATCTGCCGTGACTATATTTCAGTTTCATTTTCTCTCTGTAGCCTCTGTTTTCACTGTAAACTCCATAAATGACAGGAGGAGCCTGACAGGTGGGCAACAGTAACTATGGAGGGCAGGGCTTAGTAAATGTCACATCTGCTTGTGTGTGTGTGTGTGTGTGTGTGTGTGTGTGTGTGTGTGTGTATGCCAGCTCTTCCATGGGCAAACTAGGATGCTGGCAGCCATACTTTTATTCTGTGTTTGATCAGGCTTGTGAGATTGTGCACACAAACTCTGTTTTTCCCCTCACTGTGCACATAGACACTGAGATATCCTCACTAATTAGTTTAGCTCTAGTCAGTAAGGATTTGTATGACTTTATATATCACTCTTTTTTACATCAAACAACACTGAAAGAAGCTTTCAAGTCCAAAATAAATCACGGGACAAAAATAAACCAGGAAAACAGCCAAGAGCTAAAACTTTCACACCAGGGATCCACCAAAAATGTGCTCCTTTCAGTTCATCCTGTTCCATCAGTTTTTTTTGTTCTCTGTGTCAGCTTAGGCCCGTACCTCAGACTGCGGCCAATCTCCTACATTTGAGAGCCTCTGCCTCCTCCCAGTGCGACAGGGAACGGTGAACCACTGCATCCTGTGCCATGTGAGACACAGTGCAGCACAGTGTGCACAGCAGAGCATCGCCTCTGTCAAGGTCTTCTGGTAGACTTCGATGCACAGAGCTAAATATAGATTAGCTCTGTGCATACAGAGGTGAAAGTGGGGTTAGAGGTCATCTCATTCATTCATTCTCTGCAGTCACGCGCCAGTGGAGTCAGACACATATGTCCCAATTGCATACATCACTATTACTACGAGTTTACTGCAAACATAACGCTGGCCTCTTCTTTCTCTTCTTCTTGGTCTCTGCATTGTGGAATCTGACAACAAAGTGGTTTTTAGTTCATTCATGCTTGCTGTTTTTTGTGATTCATCAAGTCATTTTCAATTAATGGAGAAGCAACAGTGGTGTGTGCGTGCAGCAGTGGGTGGTCAGTGGGTTGGCCTCTTCATCACAATACCAGATTTAAAGCCTGTCCAGGGGCTTTGTGCATATACTCAGAGCAGCTTCACTCAATAACTCCTATTTTTCTAGCAGAACTTTTTAGAGTGTAGCCACTATTTACATGTTACAGTAATTATCTCGTGATCTAGGGGTAGCTAACATTTTTCTCACCAAATAACTGCAAATTTGAGGCGCTTTCATTTGTAAAGTTTCACTTACAGCCATCTGCACAGCTCGCTCAACACTCTTCATGTCTGCTGCCATTTGCAGCAATTTTTCTTTCACTATTTTTATGCACTTGCGCAGGAAGATGATGTTACCATTTTTAGGCAGCTCTAATGGGCTTAGCTGCTTTTGCAACCACAGCACAACTGTCAGTGGACACCGGATCTGCTGGAATCTGCTTTACTGTTTTGTGCTAAGAAAAAAAAAAAAAAAGGGGGGAGGGGGGGGACCAA
>VUQK01001013.1:8867-22920 GCA_015106715.1 Bujurquina vittata | reverse complement strand
TGTTACTGGAACAGGTATTTTAGCTCTATTTAAGCAGTGTCACAGTATAAATTGCTTTGTCTTTTTCACTCGGCATGCATTTTCTTTGTTACCTTTTAAGAGCTCTTGACAATCTGGTAATTTATTTAATTTATTGTTATTCATCCTGTCTGATCACTGCAGAGAAGCAGGATGATTTCTCGCCTGAGGAAAGAATACCCTCAACACTTCCATCCTGTACAAGCTTCTTTTTTTTTTTTAATGTTACTCGTCTTTTTATTTCACAGCGCTTCTCATTGTGTACCTGCTGGTTTTACCCAAAGGAGCATTTTAGAAGTTGAAAGCTCGTTCTTGTGGTATCTTTGAAGAGCCATTCCACATCTCTCACTTTTACCCAGATTCAGCTTGACACCTCAGGTGTCTTACAGAGAGTGTTGACATACCTGCAGATGGATGTTTTGAAATCGGCTGGATGCTTCCAGCCTGTGGAACACAGAAACGCAGGCTGACCTGTCCAAAGCAAACTTAATGAACCATCAGTCAGTACAGTAACAAGAAATTCAGTTCTTCTGCTTGAATGTATTTCTAAGAATATGCGTATTTCTACCTCTATTTCTTATACAGAACCAGTCAAAATTTAGAGTGTGTCCAAACTTTTGACTGGTACTGTATTTTATGAGAAAAATTCTATTTCACAGTCTACTTACAGTGCATTATTGACATAGAGGATTGATCACTAATTGTGCATGTGGGTGGCCCTCAGAGATTACAAAGGTGTATTTACGTAAGGCTGCACCCCAGTGAATCCACCATCGCGCTCCTATATTGCCATGAAGGAGGAAAAAGCAAAACTGATGCAGCAGAACACTACCTACAGTGCAACCAGACCACCAGCAGCTTGATCTGTTCATGTTAATACTAAAAGAAGCTTACATAGCCTTTCTAGCTCCACAGTCTCAGATTTTTTAAAGTTGTAATCTTTAGACCCCTCTGATGTTTTTCAGCTGCACTCCCACAGATGTTTAAACAGACTTTTAAGAGTAATATGGGTGGCGCTCCACTTTAAAGCTGCAATAATAGATTGTTTTGGCCGCTGGCAGCAGGAAGAGAAGCTGACAGAGCTACCACTCAGACATCACATTAAGTTCTTGGCCCTAATGTGCACACAAAAAATAGCTTATTTTTACATCTAGGATGCAAGGAGGATATGAAAGTTGATAGCAGAGGAAAAATGTGTGTAATATAACAAAACTGGTGCACCAAAAAAGAGCTTTGTAGAGCAGCAGGGTTGGGTGGTGATTCTTAGTGATTTCATCAGTTATTTGTTTTGTTATTATAAAAATCATAGTTATATTGGTCTTTGCGTATGTTTTAGTTTTTAGTCAGCATTGTCTTAAGTAGGAGCACAAGGCCAGGAAGTTGGGGACACATAGAAGTACAGCTGTAAAAAGGTTTATAGCTCTCTCTTCTGGTGTTGCCCCCTCTTTCATAATAACCCTGCTCATCTCATGAATATGTAAAAACTCAGGGTATCAGCACAGATACAGAAGGCTTCTTAAATCTTCCTTTTATATCCTTAGATTTTCATTGCTGCCTAAGCTACCGACCAGATTTCACCCCATCAGTCATGTTATAGTTAGGGTCTGCTTTGCAGCGTTATTACTCCAGCAAGCATCTCGATATGCAGATGTGTGACTCTGTGTGTGTGTGTGCAAGTATGTCGTTCTGTTAATAAAACGGGGCCTGTGGGACACGTAATGACCCATTAGACCTAAGGAATTTAATACAGAGTTACTGGCAGCCATCGCGGGGGGGTTCCTCTGTTATCTGTGACCTCTAGCAGTGTTTCAGTTCCCGCTTTTTAATTTTTAACCAGAGCTCCCTCTGTTCCTCAGGCATGGCCGTGCAGTGCAGCAGCTTGAATGCTTTTAGCGTGCACACCTCTTTTTTTTCGAGCGGCAGTGCTTTCACTGTGGTTCATGTGTGTTCTTAGTGAGATATTTATTAATATGAGAACAAGATAAGAGGACAGCTGGCAGATTCTGGTGTTTTCAGCCACTTGCCTCTACCAGAGTTGACCTGTTTGCTGATAAACAGTCATGTTGAAGCCCTCAGGAAAATCTGGAGTTTTCATCCTGGGTCTGCCTCGGTCCCCTTTCTCTCTCCTGAAATATCTTTCTTTCTCTGCAGCCACATTAACTTTTTTATATGAAAGAGCTGCATCCTGGGTGTTTTTTCTGTTTTGTTTGGTGATTGTTTACATCCAAAAAAGCTGTTCTGACTTTATTCAGGGTGTGAATTATTAGACCACTGTATGCATTTTTTTTTCTCATTCCCGTCTTTCTAAACTTCTTAGCTGCAGGTCCAGTTCAGGGTCGCAGCAGGGCTGGAGCCTATCCCAGCTGCCATAGGGGAAGCGATTACCAGTCCATCACAGGGCTAATGCAGAGAGACAAGCAACATATTATGCTTACAACTGCACCTACAGCCAATTTAGATGCACCAAGTGCACCTAATGTGGAGTCCTTTCTTTGGACACTGTGAGGAAGCTAGTGTATTTGCAATGCATGCAGTAGGAAAACATATAAACGCCACACAAAAATTCATGAACGAACCAGTAGGTTCAAACTAAGAGCCAGGTTTCTTATTTTTTTGGGCTTTTCAGCCTTTATTGTGATTGAACACCAACAAGAAGACAGGAAAGCTGGGAAAAAGACCAGGGGAAGACATGCAGTAAATGGCTTTGAGGCAGATTCAAACCCAGGCCCCAGGCCGAATAGATCGTGTGCTCCTACCCAGTGAACTATGTTGGCACCCAGGTTTAACATTTAAGAAAAGAAAGCATGCAGTTGTGGAAAATAAGCTCATTGTTTTAAATCCCTGAAAGAAAATCTATATTTAGTATTCACCACGCTGTCATATCTATGGTGTCCGAGTTCAGTGTACGGTATTCATTTCATGAAAACAAGAAAAAGCACTTGGATCGTGCCACAGGTGATGCTGTTTTTAATGCTTTGTTTTGTTGCTGCTTTCATCACTTGGCTAAAAGGCTCAGCAGTGTACTGCATCATGCTATTTTAGAGGGATATTATAAGTCAAAAATTCCAGTTTGCTATTTAACTGTTCAAGTGCCACTTTGAATTTAGAGAGTGCAGTAAGGTAGAGAAAAGTGCATGCAGCATCGTTGTTTTCTTGCCAGCGTGTTTTGCTTTGCATACAGTGGGTATGTTGTGGTTGCACTAATACACTAACATTGCCCTTAAATCAGTAGAAAAGACCAGGAATTGAGCTTTTCAAGTCCACACTCCTGATGGCTGAAGAAACACTTTTAATAACTTACCAGCACCAGTTGCTGCTCTTACTGAAACTCCGCTCTGATTTCCTTGTGGGCAGGATCAGTCAGGAAGCGACATATCCAACAGGGATCAATAAGGTATCAGGTTAACTATAATAATGCTTAATCATTTATGGCACGGACCAGTGCAGATACTTTTAAATGGTGGTCTGCACCATCTTCCAGTTTGGGCCCAGCTCTGTCTACATTATGGATTATACACTACTTGTATGTGTCTTTGTGAGTCTGTGTGTGGCTGATTATGGCCAGAGTTTACACACTGTAGATGTGGCAATGAGCCAGTCTTACTCCATTGCCCTGCCAGAGGTTGTATTGTATTTTCATTTTGTTTTTTTGAAATGTTTTGACTCGGGCATCGCTATCATTTATACTGAGAGGGTATAATGTCCTTTTTTTTTTGGTGTTTTACTAGATGTGTACTGTGTTTAAACTTGGACCAGTTGTGACCTTAAGATTATCAATTTTATTTGCTCTTTAGTTTTAATATCTATCCATATTTCATCTCTGCTGTTTTGGACCCTTTGAAGGTTACTGAGTGTGGCACATTCAATAAAGAGGCAGCCTCGTACTGCTATGACTAAAATGGTTGTAGGATTTGTTTTGCTTCATTTGGCAGCAGTGCAACTGAGGATTCTTTTAACAGGTTCAATAACAGTCAGTGTTTATTGGAGTCATTGGGATAGGGCTGCTATTTACTCTTTAATTTACAGTTTTGAGTAGGTATAAGTAAAATGTCATTTTTTTGGCTTGTCTAATCACACTCTGATCTGATAAAGATGAGGAAATATCTCCTAAAGTTACTCTTTTTTATACAGTCCAGCATTTTTATTTTATTTAATTTTATGAAGGTCCTACAGTTTTCAAACTGCATGGCCTGTAAGGAGAAGTTTAAGGATGATTTTGGTGACGCGCATACTTTAAATCATACTGTGTAACTGCAACCAGACTTTTATTGCATGATGGATTTGCTTGAAATCGTTGTGAATTTGTCTGTTGTAAATGATCTAAAACACTCAAACACATTAGAGCAAGACTTTACAGAGTGTTTTTCCTTGTGGAGAGCCGATGTTAGGCACAGCTGTCAGAGAAGTTGCAAATCTTTGAAGTATTTCTCTCCAAACACATTTTTCATCAGCCCTCTCTTAACTCTATTACGCCTGCCTGTCTCCATCTGGTAACCTATTGTAGAGCTCCCCAGTGAAGGAAATGTAGCAGCACTGATGTAATGTATTGTGTTTGCAGCGTCTCCTTCACACCCAGTGGCAGTAGCATGCTGCCCGACCTGGTTCAACAACAGGCTGTAATTAAGAGGCTTTCTCACATGCTGCTGGACTGCTGTTATTTACCAGAAAAAAAGAAAAAGAAAAAAGACAGCCAGCTTTCAAAATGAAACAAAGAAGTGAAATATGCTAGCTACCTCCACCTGTTTCTCCCCAAGTCTCTCCTCCCCTTCCTGAATATCTTTGTCACACTTATACTCCATCGCTTGCATTTATCCTCCAGTTGAGTAGACACACATTTGTCGTTTGGAGCTACAGGCGGCCCCAGAGATGTTTCAGAGGAGCCGTAGCATGCTCTAATTGCTTGATTGTGTGCCTTTGTGTATTAACAGGTGTTTTGCTGGATCCACGTTTCTGCTGCATTTTTAACTTGGCTGCCTCTGTAGTATTCCCAAGGGTTGCCCACAGAAACAAGTTGAAGCCAGCAAGGTTTGTGGGTGGGAGAGAGGCACAGATAATATAGACGGAAGAGAGCAATAGGTGAAAAGATGGGCGTGCCACTTTGTATTGTACGTGTTTTAATGATCAAGAGGGCGTCCCCCCCCCATCACCTCGTGTGGAGCAACAGATTACAGTTGTCTCTGTCAGTTATATGTGAGGCTGTCTGGAGCCTTATGATTGCCTCAGCCTGTTATTCCATCCAGCAGCTCAGACAGGCAGGCTGACCTTCTCCTGATGGCTTGCTCTCTCTGCCCAGCTGTCATTTTCACCCCTTTTAACTCTCCTCTCCTGGCACAGCAGTGCTTCTGAGCTTTCAGAGATTACCTTAATGGAGAGAAAAAAAGTGAAGAGCACATGTCTGCTAGGTTATATGTGTGTGTGTGTGTGTGTGTTTTTTAACTTAGAGCCTGATTGCTTTAAGTGTATAGTAGGCACAACCAGTGAGAGAGGAAGATATGAGATGGAAACAAAGTTCTTTTTACAGGTTCAAGTCACTATTCAATGAAATCTATATCAGCTGCTGTGAATTTCAAAGTTACCGTACTGGGGTACAGTTTGCAGTTGCCATTACAAGAGCCACTTGTTCCCTTTGCAGAATCAAGAGTCAGTAGATTTTACTGTGGCTTAACCTTACATGATTTTTAACTACCCTTTTCGGCCTTTGATAATGTAGCTTAATGTGGTCGTATTAAGGTTTATTTCTTGTGGAGATGACCTGCAGGCTTTATCATGTCCTGGTTGTTGGTTTTTCATAAGGTTATAGATAATCCTGGCATTCCTCTCTTTCCTTCTGGTTGTTTGCTTTAAGTGTTCCCACTGGAGCGCAGTGAGTTAAAATTGGGAGCAGCTTTAGGCTTTGCGTATTTCCTTTTACCTTTAGTCTTAAGAGATGAGTCAGATTTACAATTTGCTGTTTTCACCTACTTCTGCTTAATTTTACATCTTCCCCAATTTTTCTCAGGTTTACTAATCAACCGGTCTGTGCTGCCACAACTGGCATCCCACAAGGTGCCTTGCTGTGCTAGGAGTAAATTAGGTTGTGCATTACAGGAAAGAGCTCGCCTTGCTTCCCCTTTGAATTGGGAGGACATTGCACTATCAAAGAAACTCACTTTAAAATACAAAAATACAAATGAAAGCAATCCAAAGACGTTTCCCGTACAAAAAAATTTTTTTTGACAGGAACAACAGGGCCAGAGGGCTAATTAGTAGAGATGACTGAATTATTCCTAGCTATTTCTACCCTTTTGTTAATTTATTCCCACTTGCCACTTCTGCTTCCGGCTGTCTGACAACGCACAGTCGAGACAATTCAAAAACCACCAGAAAAAAACCCTGTTCTGTACTGTATGTGCCAGTGTGTTGGGACAGAAAGTGACTTAGAAAATAGTGCATACTTTAAGGATTTCACATTTCACAGACAAAAGCAGAGTTCTGTCTGCCACTTTTTGCCACCTAAATAAGCAGATAATAATCAGTTAGTCAGTTACTAATTAACTTGTTTAGCCAGATGATTGCATTACAGTTTCTACAGTGCTGGTTTTATGAAAGCACTGCAGTCTCAAGATATAAAACTATCCCCTTCAACTGCTGGAAATTATAACTGGTATTTTTCACTTTTTGAAATTGTGCACACCAAATGATTATTGATTAATGGAGAAAAGTTTTAATTAGGAAGCTATCGCATTCCTGATATACTGTACATCAACTACAGGCATCATGCTGCTCAGGTAATAAACCTTCTGTTCTATTTATAAAACTTTTTTTTATGTCAAGAGAATGTACATTCATATTTGTATCCTTCCAAATAATACTTATTCAGTAGCCTTCAATTGCAGCTGCATATGGCACAATATGTACAGACTCAAGTGTTTGAAGTACCTGTGAAATTAGATTCAGCTATTAAAGAATCCAGAGCGCTGTTTATTCACACCTTGTAGCTCTCTTATCATGCTGTGTGACTCGAAGCCTCTCGTACACCCCCCTACTTTCTCTGACCCACATGTTTAACATCCCTAAAATATAAAGCTGCACTGGCTGCCTCTTCCAAATCCAGCAGAAAGCAAATCCAAACCCCTTTTCCTGAGTCTTCATACCATATGTCTACGCATATGATGAGTAGTACCTTCTCTTCCTGAGCTGAAACTCCAGTTCAGTGGGTGGCTGTAAAAACACATTTTCCTTAAGGAAGTATGCAGTCCAGAATTTGGCTGTCGCGATACAGATTAATGTTGTGTGCGTGTGTGTGTATGTCTATTGATAGCTTTTGTGGGTGAGTTGGCAAATACCTTGTCAGTAACTGAATTTGCCTGCATTTAATGGTAGATGAGAAAAGTTAAGTAGGATTGTGGGGGGAAAATGTCCCTGATTAAAAAACAAACCTCTTTTTATGCAAAATCTTTCATTTGTAGACAAATCTTCACTGATGGAAGGTGGTTTCAGACTTCATGAATTTTGCATAAACTCAGAGAAATATCAATGGATTTGGACTGCGTAATCAGGCTGCATTTGTTGTTAGAAGTTGGGTTTGTTTTTTGTTGGGGTTTTTGGCCTGTGTTATAGTATCTATTTTTCTGGGATTGTAATTTCTTCGCCTCTGTTTGTCTTGTGTTATCTCTCAGTGCCTGCCGCAGCAGGCTCTTTTTATTTAGACAGGTTAATGCACTTGACTGTGCCCTCTATCTTGGCAGTGCAGCTCAGGCCTCATTGGGTTCACAGATCTTATCAGTTCTCGTTGCAGGCTCTCGTTGTCATTCAAGTCCTCTATTATTTAGCTGACCAACATCCTGCAACTTTTCCTCGAGGCTGTTTGTAGTTGCAATTTGGCCCGCTGCAGACCCAGACTTTATGTCAGAAAATGCTTTCTTGTTGTACAGTTTGCACCAGAAATCCACCGCCACCCTGTTTTAAATTTTTTTTTTATGTATGTTTAAATGATGCTGCCATTGCGTGGGCTTTCACAGATTGTTTTGGCTGTCAGGGTTATTGTCTGCCAGTTTATGTGGAAATATATTGGCTGAGAATGACGAAAGTAAAGATGAATAACCTGTTCCCATTTTCTATTCTTATGCTCCTGCCCACACAATTTTTACTCATGCTGTGTTTAAGATGGAGGACTTTGTGAACGGCTTTGCAAAAATATATCCACAAATTGCAGTTTGGAAAGTTTGTGGATTGCATTTGAAACCAATGTTACAAAGAGAGACTGAGTCATTCATTTTGGCAGACGTTTGCAAGCCGTTTAACTTCTGTTATGACATAAAATCTTATTAAAACAAATGCACAGCCACATACCACACTGGCCTGAATGTAGAGCTGGTTTTAAGGCATTTCCAATTATCTGACATCCGTTGAAGGAAAGCAGTTTTGAGGATAGAAAACGTTTCTACACTCATCTTGTTGTTGCCTGTAGATGCACAAGCTTGAGGAAGCTCCTTAATGGTGGACCAGACTGACAAAACCCTTCCTGATTCCTGATAATCAGACCTGAAACAAGCCAAGCAAAGGAGTTTAAAACTTTTTAAACTTAATTTCCAGGAAAAAAAAACATGTCTGCCATTTTAGTTGCATAGGTTGTCATCCTGGAGAAAAGCTGTGTAGTGATGATATCAAAAAATTTCCAGCCATCTTGTCGTAGATGGACATTTAGCCCTTGTTACGGCTTGGAAGTTATGTTTTAAAAAGTTAAACATTTTTTTAAATCATGTTCTGTCTAGATTCTTTGTAAAAAAAAAAAAAGTTTAAGTATTTGATGGTCTGCAAGATTAAACTTGTGTCTACTGTACTGTAATTTTTTGCTGATGTTCTCTTACAGCTTTATGCCCGTCTATAGGCAGCGTAGTGTACCCAGCTTTTCACTGTCATCGCGGCTGCTCAGTCACATAATAAGCCATACTACATAGACACAGCTTTGCCAAGCATTGTAATGGGGCCCTTGAGTCAGGTCCTTGTTAGCTGATGCACAATAAGCTCCAGCCTAATGAGGTGTAAACCAGAGATCTGGGAGGCTGAGAAGGGGCCAAATGAGTATGGCCGTCAGCCTTGGTGTGCAGCGAAGAGCTCAATGCTAATGCTATTAGCTGGGAGGTCAGTCCATTTTGTCTTTTCCCTGTTCAGTTTATCAGCACTTCATAATGTGTAGGGTGTTAGAGCAGGGTGTTTAAACTGCATTTCACACTTAAGTGTGGAATCTTTTAGAGAACGGAGAGAGTAAGAAATGAGTTCACAACGAGTGCACGGTTTGATTGCAGCTCCCTTGCAATGATCACAGACCTTCGGCCCTTAACAAACTTCTTCTGTGTAAAGGTTTCTCCACCAGAGAACGTTGGAGCCTCCATCTGGCCAGCTTTCTCCGCGCTTCTGCGTTCATTAACAGTCCATTTGTTGCTTTTGCCCCGAGGACCCTCCCTCCGCTGCACACTTGCTCAGCTTGTCCTAATGTTGCTGATGAGAATTTAATGTACATATGGTGCACTTCATTCAGTCCTATTAAGCCTCAGCACTTTTGATGCTTTTTTAGTTTAAATAGTATTATTTTTATTATCAAGTTGAAAAATGTTTAGTGATGTTTAGTGCTTGGTTATGATTGATGAAATGTGTTGGGGTTTTAGGAAATATTATTTCTGTGTACAATTCAACATGACAGTCATTCGCCATTCTGCAGTTTTTTGTCAGACACTATTAGCATTCATAGAAAACCATTTCTCCATATGCGAACCCTTATGAATACATTATAATGCATATATAATGCATTAATATATTGTAATTCAAAGGAAGTGCTATCATTTCTCGATAGCCCTTTTCTGATGGTCATGTGTTTTGGTGTGTTTGGTTGCACATCTGTGCAAAACACACATATTAACCCTTGGCATGTTTCTCTTCTAGCCAACGCCGGGGCCTGTTTTCCTAAGCAAGGTAACTTACCGGACAAAAGGTTCTCTACTCTTTTATCACACTTTAAGTTCATTTATTATTCAAGTCACACATTTTATGTGTGTTTGTGTGTGTGCGTGTGTGCGCGTATGTGTGTGTGTATGTAACCATATTGTCCCCTTCCATCTGTCTACTTTCCTTTCCTTTCACCCTGGGCTGTGTTGTCTGTCAGAACGCTGACAAAGGCCAAGGGCTGTCAGTTTGAAGCACCTCCTTAAAAATGGACAGCAGGATCAGTACCTTTCAGCAGAGACACTGAGAATATGTAGAGAAAATGTCAGAGGGGGGTTAAAGGATGGAGGCGATGCTGACACAGATGGACAGGAGTTGGTGAGGAAGGACAAAATAGTGACAGAAATGAAAAGGGTGCGTCTTCGTGTTCCCTTGGGACTGCTGATCACTTCAATTTTCAGTGTTTTGTTTTTCACTGTTTCTCAAGAAAACAATGAAAGCCACTTAAGATGACAAGCAGGCGTATCACAACGGAATATCTAGCAAAATAAATTCAGTTTGAGCCTCTTCCTTTGATCTACTGCAGAAGCATTTTACTTTTCTCATTTTTCTTCCCTCAGCATTCGAAATCAATAATTCTGCAAGGAACTGCTCCGTCCTGGTGGCAAATAGTCTAACATCCCATCCCATTTCTCTCTCTCTCTCTCTCCCTCTCCCTCTCTCTCTCTCTCACACTCTCTCGCTCCCTCTCTTGCACTCCTGTCCCCTCTGTACCTTATATTTCCACTCTCCTTCTCTGCTTCGTTTGTTTCCACCTATGTGTGCCTGCTGTGCGTATGTACGTCTCCACCCTAAAATCTGTCTGCATGCTTGTGTGGGTGATGATTCACCTCTCTCCTGCACTCTTTCCACCCTTTCTTTCTGCCTTTCCTTTATTCTCTCTTTCCTCTTCTGTCCTCATCTCTTAGATCCCGAGCGTGTTGGCGGTCACATGATCTCGAGAGATGACCTGGAATATCCACGGGAATACCGGACACTGGGGAACAATGCTCGGCGCTTCTCCAATGTTGGTCTGGTACATACGTCTGAGCACCGCCATACTGTCAGTGCTGCGCAGAGCCTGGAGGCCCTGACCAACCTGCACAAAGCTGACATGGAACGCAAGAGGGACGCCTTCATGGATCACCTGAAGAGCAAGTACCAGCAGCAGCAGCAGCAGCAGCAGCAGCTGCAGCATCCACACCACAGCCCCCACCACAACCCACCATCGCCCTCACCCTCCCACGCCAGCATGAGGGGCACATCAGAGCGATCTGCGCGAGAACAAGTAATTAATATTCATTTATTAGTTGATGTATTTGTGTCTGTTACTGTCTTTCACTTTATTGTCATTTCCAGAGATATTTCCCAAAGTCAACTCAAGCTTGAAATTACTAATTTATTACAGCAGCAGAATACAACTAGAATTTGGCTTCTAAGCTCAAGGACCTTCTCTTCCCTCCAAATATCCCATGCATAGAAATTTGGGTATATGGGAGCCAACAGGTGGGTTCAGGGCTGCAGCAGTCAGAGGGAGAGATGGGAAATTGTGAAGATTAAATAAAAACTGCCAAATGGGGGCAGTGTGTTTGGTATACGACAGGAGGCAAGTGAGTCATGTTGTGCTTGTATGACATAGTGCAGCTCGAGTTACTTGCCATGAACCACCTTGCAGGCTTTGCTCCATTTATGGCACCTTTTTTTTTTGGCAGGTTTGTCTTTTAATTCATCCCATATTTCTGTTTTCTCAGTGGGTGACATCAACAGAAAAATGACGGTATCTGTAGACACAGAGAGCCTCATTACCTAGGACGAGTCACATGGAATGTTAGGTAACAAGAAGTCTCTTGCTGATGACATCAAAAGTGAAACGAACACACAGATTAACACCGTGCCAGATGGAAAAGACATGAGAGGGGTCTGTCAGGTTGTTTCGTAGGTCATTGAACAGGTTTTGCCTTGTTTCTCTCCTGGAAAAATGTGCAAAACTTTGCATATGGGGTGGTTAAAGATGAGAGATGTCCTTTATTTGTCCCAAAATCTGGAAAAAACCTGATTAAAAAAATAACAAAGATCAAATAACCCAACTGTAGGTGCTGCAACAGGATGCTACTCAGCATGGTGCCATCTTCTTAAAAGGGGTTCAGAACAGAGCAGGGGGTCTGTTGAGGTGAGGGAAGGTGCATTGAAACGTACAGAATGCACATATGCTAATGCAGTTTTGTGAACACATGGAGGTAATCTTTCTCCACTACTCTCTGCCTTTTTATCAGTTGTTTTGCTTTCTCCAATTGTACTTTATGCTTTGACCAGTTTCACGGCTCTCTTTTCTAACTCACACACATGCACATACTGCACTGATCTGCACAGAAACATGCTGTCAGCGGGCCAGTACTGTTGCTGTGTTAAAAAGGGGTAAATTTAGTGTAATGATATGACAAGAAAAGCACATCGGGGGTGAAGGGAAAGAATCAAAGAGAGTGATGGAGTGAATTAGCAAGAGGGAGGGTGGGTATACGACAGGTGGAGTCCATAGTTGCCGTGGCAACCTCTCCCATATATGGTAGGCGGGGATATCGCATTGCAAAGGTCAGGTTGTGTAGAGAAGGATAAATTGTACAATAATGAAGGCAGAAAAGATGGAGGAATAAAGAGCACAAGGTAGGCATTTTTTTTCCTCAATGTAATGTGGAGTGGACAGATCTAGAGGTGACAAGGCATTTTCAGTGAGCAGAAGGGGAAGCAGCAGAGCCCAGGATTTCTTGTCATCTCGTGGTTTTGCAGAGCATGGACAGCAAGGAAGGGGGTGGGGGGGAGGAGCTGGAGAGGAGCACAGCAGCCAGTCAAGCAGCCCACTGCTCAATTAGCCAGCACCAGCAGGATCCAACCACCCATCTGCGAAAGAGTTAATCTGCTGGTGTTGTAATGAATTAAATAAAGAGTTTCCGCCGCATGTGCAACTGTAGAGCGAGACAGCGAGAGAAGGAGATTGAGTGAAAGAGAGGGAGGTGGGTAAGAGAAGCACAGGGAGGGAGAGACAGGCAAAAGCGCGATGAGGATTCACTGTACCTGACGAACAGCCTGGGATGACTGGAGTGGTGGACAGGCACAGGTGCACTGCAGGTGAGATGGGACTGGAAACTGGTGGCTGCCGTAGAGAGTTTGTGTGTTTATGTGTTGCTAAGAGGGTGGTGGGCAGAGGGCATGTGCTAGCTGGGATTAGATTCCATACCTGTTGTGCTTGTTGTGGTTGTTGCAGAGAGCGTGTGCATATGCTCACAAGGCAGGCTAGATGAAAGCTGATGTATGAGCTGCTCACAGCGCCCTTTGTGTGTCTGTTTGACTGTGTGTTTTTAAAATAGAGGCAGCGAGAGACTGTTTAGAGACCAAACTGGACTGGAGGAGGATTGAGGGAGAACGCGTAAGAATGGTTGATATTGGGAGGGGGGGCTGGAGGGGCACAGAAGATGACGACATGAGAAAGAGACAGAGGTGGAGGAGGGGTGGAGCGAGAGCAGGCTGCTTTACATGCAGGTCAGGTAATGCAGCGCTCCACTCTGTGAGACTACGTCCTTCTATTAGATTCCTGTGGTTAACCCCAGTGAGTGCACAAACACAAAGCTATGTGTGAATATATAGATGAATGCCTTAAGTTTACAGTGAGGAATGCATTCAGCCCTTCAGCCCCAAGTTCAAACATCCATCAGTAATATTGTGTTAGTGGGGCTTGCAGCCTATTTAATTCAAGTGGAGGTTAAAAAAAATGACAAGATGTAGATTTGAGCTAAGTAGCAGAGCTCCAGTCAAGAGTTTATCATCTGGGATTATGGCTGAATGAGTTAGTGTGAATACAGTTTCTTCACAGAAGATGTTCTTTAATGGCAGGCTGGATGGAGAACTGTTAAAGAGAAATAATCTACATTGAACAAAGCCCTCTCCAGTTTGCTCTCTCACATTTCAGTATTTGGAAGTCGAAATCCAAGTTAAGCAAATCAGTAGCTGTCAGCCGAGCAACAGTTAAAAAACAACGAATGTGTTTACTTTACCCGAGAAGTGTGAGTTAGCCTCATTAAAG
>VUQK01001002.1:40773-51401 GCA_015106715.1 Bujurquina vittata | reverse complement strand
CAAAGACCAAAAAATCCTTCATATACTGTTTAAGAATGTCTGCAGACTGCCAGTTCCTCTGACTCACTGCTGTACTGAGCCTGTCAATATCTCCATTAAGCACCACGTTGAAGTCTCCTCCTATTACAAGTGTGGTGTCAGAGTGATCAGATAGTGAAGTGAAGAAGGTGTGAAAGAAGGAGGGGTCATCAACATTAGGCCCATATATACTAGCAATGCTTAGATCTATATTTCGAATAGTTAAATTAAGTATTATAAATCTTCCTTCTGGGTCTGATGTAGTATTCCTAATAGTGAAGTTTATCTTATTGTTAATCAATATAGCTACACCTCTTTGTTTGGTGTTGTAGCAGGCTGAGTACGTGTGAGGGAACTGTGGAGAAGAGAGTATGTGTGCAGATGTTCCTGACACATGCGTCTCCTGTAGAAACGCAACATCAGCCTGTAAATCATTTAGCCGATTAATAATTTTCACTCTCTTTTCCCTTGAACCAACTCCTCGTACATTCCATGACACAAACCTAAGTGTGTTCATGTTTAAAGTAACTGGTGAAGTGTTTTGTGTTAACTAAAGATGTGTGTGCGTGCTTGCTCGCTCTCGTATCCTAAATGACCTTGTGTGCGCATGCATGAGTGTCCTGCGTGACTGTATATCCTGTATGTTGGTGTGAGTGCTGTGTGTCCGTGTGGCAAACATATCTAAGAAAATGAGAAAAGAAAAGGAAACAAAAATAGAGTAAAAAGAAAAGTGTAAAGTGAGAGAGAAATGAAATAGTGCAAACACTAAAGAGCTGCAAATAAGCAACAGAAAACAAAGACTGAACATAATAAGACAATGTGCTGTGCTGATGAATTATTCTATACAGGCGTATAGAAAAATGGAGTGTTGAAGAGTCACAGAGAATGATGTTTTGAACATAGATCACCTGCTGGATTTGAAGTTTTCACCAAATATTTAACTGAAACTTACATTCAATTTTCAAACAAAGCAGGGGGACATTTTCCATGTTTTTCCAGCAGTCAGAACATCATGACTTATCATTATTATAGCTTTTTTTTCTTAAAAAGATGTGTAGTAGCACTAATATCCAATATATTTAATTACAGTACATTGTAATTTTCTCTTTCTTTACAGTTATTACATTTGCCTCCCCCTGAGCTTAAATGGACAGTAATACCACAGCGTGCAAATGTGATGTTATTAGGCTTCACGACCCAATTAGAAGATTTTATATTTTTATTAACATCTAAGATTTCCTGCAGCGAAAGAACACATTTGAATACAGGAGCATGCTGCATCTTTAAATGCACAAAAGCACCAACTCTGCCTCGTCCTTGAAGCAACACCTCAAGGACAACTCGCACTGCTGCTGCTGCAGATTTTTGATTCAAATTGAAACTAATTTCCTGCAGGTATTCACACTACTAGAGACCAGTAACCACTTCCTTCTCTGTGACTGGGGACTTTTTTCTTTTTATGTTGTCAAAGATTTTTTTTTGTAGTTTTCCACACCAGTGTTTTAAAGTTCTCAGACTGCATATTGAACAACTTTCTGTTTTGTCCCTCAGACTGTGTGCATCCAGTGAATGATTAGGTTTGTTTGGTTTCTCTCTGCTTTGTAAGCATGTATATTTGTTCTTCTTATTACTGCTTATCTGCAGTAATTCTTCAAAGAATCTTAAAATGCACCCTTGTATTTGGTTAAAGAATAGATTTTAATCATCAGACTGAGCGTTTCACACCTGTGAGGGGCAGATTTGACTATAAAGCTCATAAATTCGCAGTAATCGCAGTACTGTATTACAAATCTAAAGAAAGTAATGTTAAAATGCTTTTTTTTTTTTGTCTATAGGTGAGTGCCAGTGGCAGTGTCCTACGCAGTGAAATAGTGGGCAGTATCAAGCTCAAAGTGGTCCTGTCGGGGATGCCTGAACTTAGACTGGGCCTCAATGATAAAGTGCTGTTTGAGCTCACGGGCAGTAAGTAACAGTCAAACTCAGCCATTTCTGTCTGTAGAAGCATTTATTCCAGAGCTGAACACACATACAGGCAGTTGACAACAGCAGAATTGTAATTCCTGCATATCTAAGGATTCATCCTGGTATAATACGTTTAAAAAAACAACACTCAGCACACATAAGATTTTGAACATTAGAAATCCGTAAGGGTAATTTTACTGGCGCTGGATCTGCATGTGTTTAATAATGTTTAAAGTTACTGTATAGTATGTTGATGCGTATGATTGCTATCAAATTGGAGGTCAAATTTAATCAAAGATATTAGGGCCCTTTTAAGCACATTTTGTAAATTCTGATAATATACATTTTACACACTAAGCACTTGGTGGAAGTCTGTTTTCTAGAACTGTTGATTTGATCTCAAGCTGGTGGAATGGTTTCCAGAAAGCCTGTGTTTCTTTGCATGTTGATATATTTTCTATTTTGGTTTTGGGTTTTGGTTTTTTTTGTTTTTTTTTAAATTTTATTTATTTTTTATGTTTGCTGGTTGAGCTGTTGACTTTCACTCTCCCCTTCAACTCACCCTCACGCTTTAGTTCCTGTTTCTGTCTAAATCCCATGCATAGCTCTCATCCTACCTCTACCTCCCCCTCTCTGCCTACCAATTTTTCCATCAGTGTTTCCCACTGCTATGTCTTCCCTCGCCTATTCCTGCACATTCTCCTCATCTTCCATCTCCTTTTCCTCCTCTGCTTTGCCTTCATTTCTTCCCCCCCTACTGTTCCCTAGTGAAGGGGAAAGGCTCCTTCACTGTCTAGCCTCTTTGCCTCTGTGGTAATCCTCACCCCGGGCTACAGCCCTACAGATGAAAGGTGAGGGTCCATGGCTATCCTATGAAGCCCACAATCCCCCCGCTGTGTGTAGGAGTCTGGGAACTAACATATCCCCAGAAATAATGATCAGAAATAATGATCAAATAAACACACTGGCAGATGCAAACACACACACGCGTGCTCACACACAAACACACACCGACTGAATGTTAAATATTAAAAAGTGTTTTGCACTCTCATCTCCTACGGTTCTGTTTTACATATCATTTCCCAGTCATTTGGATTACCATAGTTGCTTGGTTTGTACTTTTTAGTCACAGTTGGATGCAGACAAAAAAATGAGGAATTATAAATCATTTAATACTGCCCTCCACTGGCAGAAGTCCAGAATTGTCACCACATGGACCTGAAATAAAAATAAAATAAGTCGCTATATTATTTACTGACTGAAATCTGCCAAAGGATCGTCAAGCAAAGAAATCATTTATATCACTTGAATGTCCACAGCTGCTCACATGTTCTCTAGAAAATTTAAAATTCCCTCTCAGTGGTCTTGTCACGATCCAGTGATTTGTGTAAGGATGACAGACATTTTCAAAGCAGTCTTAGCCCATATAATGATGTTATAAGCTGCAGGCTAGTTTGTATGCAACTAACAAATATTTTTGTCATCAGTGAATGCTCTTATCATTTTCTTAATCAGTTCCTCCACAAAATGTCAAAGACTCGTAAAAATGCCCAAGGTGGCATCTTTTAATTACTTATGTTTAACTGACAATTAAAATGTAAAGATATGTTGTTTACAATCACGTACTGTAAATCAAAGTGGAGCAACGAATCTTCACATTTAAGGTGATTAAATATTCCTTTGGCCCCCCCAATGCACTGTTAAGATGCTTAGGGCATTTACCAAATGCCACTATAACCTCTTTTTTTTTTTTTTTTTTTTTTTTTTTTTTTTCCTGTGGGACAGTAGACAAAACAGATTAGGTTACTTTTGTCTACTTCTGTGCATTAAAGACATGTTGAGAGTGGCGGTAAAGGTGAACCACAGGGGACACTGCTGCATCTTCAATCCTCCTCTGGCACGTACACTCAAACCTGTCTCTTTTCTTGGGCACCCCAAGTCCAGGCAATGACAGAGAATATGCTGTATGACCTTTCATTCCTGTCCTTTCTTGATAACGCTGCGTGTGTGTGTGTGTGTGTGTGTGTGTGTGTGTTTGTGTGTGAGTGTGTGTGTGTGTGTCAAAGACACACACACACACGCACACACACACACACACACACACACAGACAAACATTATGAAAGGGCTTTCCTGCTTCTTCTTGACAAGGAGCGTTGGGCTCTCCCTATACGTGACCTCCGCCTTCCTCCACTTATACACACACAAGCAAAATCAATAGAGAAACAAGCTTGTTACACACATCCGCAAAACACAGGCATGCATAAACCCATGCACGTACACCCACTCATGAGGGAGAACAGTGAACAGGGAAGCTGCATACACAAATATACACAGACACACACGTTCTCTCTGACAGGGCTTAGTGCTGGTTCGGTGTTGCATTCTGAGCAGGTGAACCAACCTTCAGGTCACTATTGAATGGGGGATTTAGCTGAAGGCCCACAGGCCCACAGTCATTACAGCAGTTTTTCACCACTCAATACCCTCCATTAACCATGGTGGAAGTGAGTGTACTCCAGCAGACATCAGATGCTGGCATTAAAGAGATCCACCTTATACTGTAACTGTCTATTGCACCAGTGCAACAATGTTCACTCTACATAGCAGCTTTTGTTTGACTCCAGTATTTTTACAGCAGTATAGGTTAGAAAGTACTTTTTGTGTTGAGTCAATTCAAAGTTGATGCTGCCTTTTGTTCTTGTGATTGGCTAGACCAGTGCTTCCCAAATTGTGGGCCATGGCCGCCTGGTGGACTGCTAAGGTACTGCGGGGGGGGGCGCAGTAATATCAGAAATTCAAAAATTTCTGGTTTTTAAGTGGGCTCCAGCACTCTTGACTTTGGTAACCACTGGACTAGACAAAAAAAGTCTTCTGAATACATGGAGCATTTTTCACGTTTGTCACATTTTAAAAGTGAAATAAAGTAAATAATGAACAGTAATGTGCACAGTGCAGCGTGTCTACTGGAATCTGGTTTTCAGTGGGGGCGCAAACAATGGCAGCAGTTATCAAAGGCAAACTGTGCATGCTTGTGTGTAGCAGCAAAACTAATTGTTCAGGAGGGATGAGAAGAAAGCAGAGATTTGGTAGGACACTGCTTGCAGTGTGTGTGTGTGTGTGTGTGTGTGTGTGTGAGAGAGAGAGATGGAGTGAATGTTTGTCAGTCATCATTACCTTGACCTTGATTTCCCCAAGGCTGCATAGAAAGCTCTCAATCTTTTTCTTGTGTATGTGTGTGTGTGTCAGGAGAGAAGAGCAAGACAGTGGAGCTGGAGGATGTGAAGTTTCATCAGTGTGTCCGTCTGTCACGCTTTGAGAACGACCGCACCATCTCTTTTATCCCCCCTGATGGCGAGAGCGAGCTCATGTCCTACCGCCTCAACACTACAGTGAGGACACGCTTTCCACCCTCTATACCAGCAACACAAAGAACAGATCATTTTTTTTCACATTAGGTTAGATAACATGACAACTTAAGTGTTTCTTTATTTTCTTTATTTTTTAATCCTCTTTAATGTTTATTTTTACTCATTTTTAAAATAGTTTTGTTACATTAAACTATCTACTTGTAGTGTACTTGTAGTGAAGCTTGATCTTTACAGTCATGTTAAATAATAAAGTTTATTGTCAAATTCTAGAACTTCCCACCTTAGTATATATCACAGTACACTTTAGTAAAATTAATTTTCAAATTTTATTTATTTTTTTTATTTTAAAAAAAGGTCTGTCAATATATAATTTAAATTTTCAAGCATTTAGTGTAGTTACATGGACACTACTGAATTTGAGTCACAGACTGTATATAAAAGACGGACGTAGCTTCCAAGATGTTAGCCATGAGCCTTTAGCGTAGTGTTTTACAGTTAACACTAGCAAACTTTGTTAGCAAGCTGCATCTGTAGATGGTACTGGTGTATTTCATATACACATGATCTGTGATTATTGCTGAAAATATCAAACCATAGACATAACTGCACATCATTTCATATTATTTGACATTTAATTTCATTTAAAATACTCTTAAAAAGTACCAAGAAGGGAAAAAAATGTCTGTGAGTTCCAGTTCAGTTATTCAGATTAGTTGAGGCGATGTCCATCAAGCAGCTGATGGCTAAATGTACGTTGTCATTCATTTTTCAGTCAGCCCAACCCTAATCATGCATAACTTTAAGCAGTGTTAGAAGTTAAAGAGGTGAATTATAAAAAACAGTTGTCAAGAAGGGGAAAAATTAGCTGTAGAAAGCAAAAAATTCTTTTAAACCAGACTGTAAACATGTTTATTTCTGCTGTGAACTCGGGCTTTTTAACATAGCCTGTGGGGATTGAATCTCTTTGGCCTCAAGTGGCCATACCAGGAACGGCATTTGCTTCCTTTTTCTGCCAGTTGTTACCACTTGTTTGGATTTTTGATCTGATTTTAATCTTATTCATAATATGAGTTTTTTTCTAAAAAAAAAAACACTTTAGAAACCCATTTCTTTACATCAGAAATTTTCTTCCAATAATCATTAGTTTCCAGATCTTTCAGCATTGCTGCTGATTTTCTGCATCTCAGCCAAGAGTTTCTGCACAAACAGAAAATATAAGAAACCTGTATAAAATATTTAGATGTCAAAGTATTCCAGTTTCTACTAAATAGCATGATCAGACTTTTCAAAACCAGAATGAAAACTCCTCTAGGTCTTTGAAAACCAGGATAAAATGCTTTACATGTGTGAATGTTGTTTACAGCCTTGTACAAGCAGCATTTCATCACTGTTTGTCTTGTTATGATGTGTGTACTGATGCCCTCGACTGAGTGCTCTGTGCATTTCTGACCTTGTCCACTCAGTCAATTCCTCGCTGATCTCTCGATCTCTGACAGGTGAAGCCTCTCATATGGATCGAGAGCGTGATTGAGAAGTTCTCTCACAGCCGTGTGGAGATCAAGGTTAAGGTAATGATGAGTGACACACAAATGCAAGAATACATACACATACAGTAAAATGCACCATGTGCTTGTCTGGCTCTAAAGTGCAGTAGTCCGTTCACTGAAGCCTATCTATAATTTATTTCACATTCAAGCGGATTACCGTTTGCCATCTGTTTGTTCCCAGTGTGGTGATGCAAAATAACAACACTGTGCATAATTATGAAGCTTTTTCCTTCATTTGAATTTGGATGTGCATGCTCTTTTTATTGTAAAGATCTTGAATGACATTTGAGCTCTGTTCTCTGACACCACCTGCAGGCTAAAAGTCAGTTTAAGAGCCGCTCCACTGCCAACAATGTGTCCATTTTGGTACCGGTGCCCAGCGATGCTGACTCACCCAAGTTCAAGACCAGCACAGGCAGCGCCAAGTGGGTGCCCGAGAAGAATGCGGTGCAGTGGAACATCAAATCTTTCCCTGTTAGTGTGGCCTGTAAACAAAATATCTTTTTTATTTTTTTAAAGGCATGCTGTCATTACCACTATTTTCTCACAGACACTCACAGGAATAGGTCTTGTCAACAAGTAGTAATATATAATAGATTAAATCAAATATACTGAGAACGACAGACGTCCTTTCCTCTTTTGGAAAATCCTTTCAAAGTGGTTTTCATTTCTTCTCAGGTGAAACAGCAGAACTGTAGAAAATGTGACCTGTTTTGAAATAGATGGGCAAAATCCCCTCACAAGTGACTGTACATCCAAAATTATTCCACTTAGCATTAGATTTAGATATCAAGAATTTTAAAATATTTAGATTATAATGTGTGTTTCCCACCTTTCTTTAATGTGCAAGTAGGGGGTTTGACGATTTAGATGTATTGTTGATTTTTAACTCATTATTAATCAGTCACAATCAGCGCCCATACAGTATTATGATGTATATGACTGTGTGTGTGTGTCCATTTTACAAACCCTACAGCAGATGGCGCAAAGTCTGCTTTTGCTTTAAATGTAGTGGCTCACTATGGAGCCACTATATAAATATATAGATATATAGAGGTTTTGATCTCCCCCTCTTCCCAAGTCATGCTTTAAAAGCAAAGCAGCATCAGCTTAATGCGCATCTACATAAGCCTGAAATAGTCCTACTGTCATAAAATGAAGTTGTGTTGTGACAAATATCAGACAGCAGCCATTTATCACTTTATCACCAATCTCTCCTCATACATAACCAGACACAATCACATCTTATCTCCTCGTTTTCCCCCCGTTTTTGGTCTCTGCTCTATAGACTGCTCAAAGGAAAATTTAACTGACCTAAAAAAAAAAACCTCATAGAGTTGAGATTCTTTTATCTGTCAAGTCTTGATATCCCTTTTTTAATTCATTACACCTCCAGTCTGTCAAGGAGGGTATGGAAATGCGCTTGTAAAATATAGCTAACTAACTTGTGTTTGACTTTGCAGATAAGTTTTTTCCCCATCACTATCCACCTTTGTACCCTATAAAATGACATATTCTCTGCATTATCAAAGATTCGATTGAGGAAACAAACAAAAAGCAGTTATAGGTGCAGCTCATCGAGTCTACCAGCTGTCAGCTCCACTCAGCTGCTTCTATAAATGCCAGAAAAGTTTATGCAGCCTTTAGAAGTCAATTTGCCTTCAGCTATTTTATGCCTATATGTATCTTTTACATATTCATCATTTGTTGGATATTTCTTATCAGCTGTAAGCAGAGCTGATAAGGTTTCCCATAGCAACTGTATAATGGCAAGAATTTTTTTTTATATATTCAGTTAAACAGTGAGTATATTTTTATTTTTATTTTTGTTTTATTGAAGTTTAGCACTGACATTATGAAATGGTTATTATGCTTAATCAGCTTCTTCCTGTGACAGATGGTTTGCTGCACGAATGCACAATTTTCTGCCAGAGTTAGAATAATTATTTTAAAGCAGAGTGTTTCTGTACTTGTGTTTCTGCCTGAGCGCTTCTCCCTGGTTTGATGTGGGTAGGGTTCAGGCAGGCAAAGGTGATGTGGCATACAACAGCATTTCAAAATTGTAATGACACTTGTGTTGTTTTTCCTTTGTTGCCAGGCTACTTGTAATCAAAACTGTCAAAAAAAAAAAATCACACTTGCACATTACTAATGAAGCAGAATAGAGTGTTTTGTTGTTTTAAACAAATTACTAAGAATGCCTTTTCCTGTTGTTGCTACATCACTGTAAAATCCACCCATCCAACCATTAGATTAATCTGCATACAGCATTTTGTAAGGGGTGGCTGAGGCTGGAACTAGTCCTAGCTGACTTTGGGTGTGACAGGTACACCCAGAGAACAGTCATGAGTACAAAGCACAATATTATATTTAATGTTTAAAAAAATCCAGTGTGTAACTGATTTCTAGATACTAAAACCAAAGAACAAACTTATCTATTAAGTGCTCGAATGCTGCACTGCACAATTGCTTTTCTGAAGAATAATTAACCTGTTTTTTCTATGTAACATAGCTGGTTGACACTAAATCTCATAAACTGATATCTGATTCACCTTGATATGATGAGGGAGTTGCCTCACGTTGCCATGAATATAGAGTTTGTTTTGTTTCTGGACAGAGTAACCTTGTATTAACTGTAGTGGGACGCCTGGGAATTGAACTTGGGAAATGAGCTTTATGAACAGCATCTCACTAAATTTAATGGCTTACCAGCATCTCTGTGGCCTTTTCTCTTTTCTGTGTGGGTGTCTAGGGGGGTAAGGAGTATGTGATGCGAGCACACTTTGGGCTACCCAGCGTGGAGAGCGATGAGCTGGAGGCAAAGAGACCAATCACAGTTAATTTTGAGATACCCTATTTCACTGTGTCTGGGATTCAGGTAGGATGCAATAACACTCGCACAGTTTGCCTTCCCTGCATCCTTGTGCAACTGCATGTTCAACAAGACAATACTTATTATAATGGTGGACTAAAAGTTAACTTGCCAAGTCTCCTTTAAGTCCAGGGAAGTTCCTTTTGTTAACAATTTCCTCACGCAATTTGACAAGTGAGCCCACCTCATCATCAGAGTTCATATGCTTTTTTTAACCTTTCCCCATTTATTACTGCCAAGAAAAATTAGACATTTTACAAGAAAATCATTTCAAATTTTTATGGTTTCTTTAATTTCTTCAGTTAAGGCCTTTTCACACCAAACGCGTAAATTTCGTGTGAATGTTTCGTGCGTTCATTTTTTTTTTCGGACCCGCCTGTTCTTAATGCAGCTGTTCACATCGACTGCGTCATTTCACAGGACGATTTTGCGGCATTATTTTTTTCGGATCAAGTTCGATTTTTCCGATGTTTCACCTGCGAACAAACAGATCTGACCAATCGGAGCACTGGATTAGCAACATGTGAGCTTATAGATCAAAACTCGCACCGATGTACTGAATATACAGTGATGTGGGACCAGTGAAATCACACTATTTTTCCTCAGACACGCAGCTACACGCTGCTCCGGGTCAGTGGGCTCTCGTATATTATTCTCTGCCTCCTCACATGTGATCCCAACTCTGCCAACAAGAGCTCAAACTGTCCACTGATATCATGAAATATGCTCAATAGCGGCCGTGATGCAGCTTCAACACCATGAAACTCTTCCTGCTGCTGCTTTCTCATGAGTTGGATAAACCCAGAATCTTCGTTTCTTCCTTCTCTTGTTTAGAAATGTCAGGGCCTCATTAGATCGTC
>VUQK01001002.1:8046-18163 GCA_015106715.1 Bujurquina vittata | reverse complement strand
TTGGTGTTGGGGGGGGGTGGGGGGGGGGGGGGGGGGTCTTAAAAAGGAGAGTTTTGAAGTATGAAGGTGTGATGTCAAATATACCTGAATCTACTACTGCGCAGATGAACGCTGGTATTATAATAATTCCACAATGATATTCTTATATTGCTGCTCATAATTTAGCAGTTACAATAAGTCGCAGGTAAGTTTTCAATAAACCAGATAAAGTGAAAAGCTATTTGATTTTGTTTTAAAACTTGAGACTGCTTCGCTCTTTGAGGCTTGTTCATCGGAAGCCGGTCTTACCTGTGCGTTAAGCTCCGGATCCCTTCAGCTCCGCGCCGCGCCGCGCCGGTCCCTTTTCCTTTCGGTAATCCCCAGCCCGTGTCCGGATTCTCAAAGTGTCACAACCGTGTGTCGTGGCATGCGTTCAGCCCTCTTTCGGATGAGAGGGTCCAGAGCCACGGAGGTGCTGCGCTTCCTCCCTCCGCTCTCGGTGAAAGCCCCACAGTCTCTCTGCCTCTCCACCGGACGGACTTCCCCCGTTTAATGCAGGTGTGGCCGCGCACGGCGACAGGGGACGCCGATGGGAGGGGACAGAGAGTCAGCGAATCGACCTCCGCACTGTCGTGGGTCCCCGGAGGGAAACCGGCACATGAGACGGAGGACGACGGCTCCTAATAAATAAAAGATTCAGTGTGATTGTGATGGAGGGTTGTCAGCTTTACAGAGCAGGAGTGCTTGAAGTCCAAACGGAGGAAAAACGTCTCTGTTCATCAGTAGACTAATCAATATCTGTAGCTGGTATTAACAGAGTGGTATAATATTAATATAAGTGGATTAGCATTAGAGTTGTAATAATGCCCTTCTTATTTTTCTCCCATCCATCACTCAGCAGTGACATAACGTGATTGATTTCAAGACAGAAAGCAAATTTCTGAGCCCTTTCTGCAGCTGCTCCTCAGGCACTCTTCATCATGTTGCAGAGTCTTCACCCACAGATGTTTGCAGGGCACTGAGCACTTTAATAGATTGTTTTGCCAACTGCATTTGTGATAGCCTGTCTTGGTCTTCTTAGAAACCATTTATATCTGTTGCCCATGTATCCAGCCCACATAGGTTTACATTTCTATTCTAATAACGTGTTTGACACATATGGATTTTTTTATGTGTCTGATTTAGTTGAATTTTGATTCATCAGCACAGTTGCTGCCCACAGAAACAAAAAACTAACTGACTTATACCCTAAAGCATGAGCACAGTGGGAAGACTTCATGTTAAAGGCCAGACTTGTGTAGTTTACTGACATATATTTTGTGTTATTATACTGTGACATGTCCCAGAAAGTCTTCTTATGTTTAAAACTCTCAATGGCTATGTCAAAGGCCAGACCAGCTACAGGTAGGAGAATCAGATCTGCCTCTAGGCCTCCAATTTTAATTCGAAGCACCCTATCATTTGACTCTTCTGAGGAAGGAAACTACTGAAGCCAGAAAACACGTGTTTGGTTTATATGGCTGGTTGGGAGCCGCTCACATATTACGACACTGCACTAACTTGCGCCTCTCTTCATCTGTTGATCATTTGGAGTCTGGATCATATTCAAGACATCAGCAGGTTTCCTTCTTCCAGCACAGGCTTCCAGCGCACTATTCTTCACATTCGATATTTTCGTCCTCTTTGGGGCTACATTCCAAAATTAGATCAAGTGCTTCATTCACAGTTAGTCACTCACGTACTGTGGTGCTACCACAGAAAGTCATGTGCAGGGAGAGGAGTATTATTTTTAGACCAAAGATACGGAAGCTGATCAGAGGAGATGTGTCGGATGGATACCATAGTGCAAGAGAGTGAATTTGGGAGTGGGGCTGGTTACAAGAACCCTTATTATCAGTTAATCTGTACATTATACATGCCTGAACATCAGACTGTGTTGCCAACGCCAAATTTAAAATTTTTTGAACAAAGGTGCCTTCACAGTCAGTCGTACTCTCTGATAAATAGTCTCCCTGTGATGTAACATAGTGAGCATAGCATCTCTGACACAAAGGAGGTTAGTGGGTGATTTTGGGGGGGACTGTACCGAGAGTAGCTCTCATCCATTTAGATCATCTGTAGCCTAGTGATGCACCATAAATTGGCTAATGTAAAAATAACATTTTATGCCACTGGTGGGGAAAAAAGCAGAAGAGTAAAATGGTTTAATTCCAAAAATGAAAGTGAAGAGATATCCATAGCCAGTGTCACCATCACTAATGTTCAGACAAGGTGTCCCGTGATGGATTACTGCTATGGCTACAATATTCCAGTTTTAGTACAATCTCATTTGTTTCCATTTGGGAATGTCATTATTTTAATTTGTTCAATGTCTGATGTGTAATATGTAGCTGTAATGTAAAAGAAAAATTAGGGGGGAAATCAGTTCTCACTCCATGACAGAAGCACAAATCATGTTAAAAAAATGAAGGCTATCCATCCATTTTCTCAGCAGCTTATCCAGTTCAGAGTTGCTGGAGGGATGGAGCCTATCCCAGCTCTAGGGTGAGAGTCGCCAGTCCATCACAGGACTAAAACAGACAATCGCATACACTCACATTTATACCTGCAGCAAATTTAGACTCACCAGTTCACCTAATAAGCATATCTTTGGACTGCCAGAAGCCAGAATACCTGAAGAGAGCCCATGCAGGCAAAGGGAGAACAAACTCCACATAGAAAGGCACTAAAACCTTAAAACCTGTGAGGGCAACTGCAAATAAAATATCAGTTTTAAAATATCAGATCTGACATTTTAGTCAGTGCAAAAGTAAGTCCATATTATGCTATTAGTATACATACAAACATTCCCATTTTGATCTGTTGGCATCAGAGTAAAAGGCACAAAGTCACCAAAACTGACAGAGTTCATCGCTGGAGGACCGTGATTGCTATCACCAAATTCCATGGCAATCGAACCAGTGTATTTCTAGAGTTTAAAGACACACTGCCATATCCATGCTTAAAACATTGTAATAATACTCTATAATAATAATATTGCAACACATTGGCAAACATTGCCTAAAAGTTCTAATGACTTTTGGAGAAAAAAAACAATATGATTATATTTTCAAACAACTTCAAAAGGATGTTTATCGCTTTAAACAATGTTCCTGTAAAGTCAAAAGTTTAACTAAAACATAACATTGCTGTGAGGCATCAGTGCCAATAACTGCACCACCGCGCCTCCTGTTTAAGATGAAATCTCACACATATTAATATTTCAGGATGTTTTTGGTTAAACTGTCAGGTCTCTGGCGCAGTTAAAGAATACCATATTTCTCTGATGTAGCAGCATTAAGCGCGACTTAACGATGACCTTTTTGTTTTTGCTCGTTTATCAGACTGCAGCTACAGAGTCCCTGGCACGCTGAAGTAACACTCAAACAATTTTGAAATGCATGATTCAAAAAGAAAATCTCTTTTGCATTTTCAACTACTGGTGCTGGGTGATGCATTAACCTAGCACAGCAGTGCGCTGCTGTTCATCCAGCCAGCACACTCACTCTGGGAGGTAAAGGGGCTGTAGTGGGGGGTAACAGACAAAAACAAAAGCAGGCTATCATTTGGTTACATTAGCAGCTCTTGTTTGTTTTTGTGATTTTCATTTTCTTTTTTTTTTTAGCTGCATTATGTTCCCCCCCCACTGAAGTAAACCAAATATCAGCAGTGACTGAATTTAAAGTGGCTGCCATCAAATGGCTCCAGAGAGGAATGCTGGAATGTGAGAGTGAAGCAAAATGTTACTGATGTATTCTCACAGCAGTATATTTTATGCAAAGTAAAACTAAATTGCTAAAATAAATAAATAAATAAAACAAAATTTAAAAAAGGTCACGTTTCTTTTAAACACACTCAACAGCACTTTGGCACATTATATTGATTACAGCGTTCTCCTTCGATCGCTGCAGGGCTGTTTAGAGAGAACCTTTTTGTTGTGATTTTGCAAAAACTGGACCCAAGGAGCAGGCGACTGACAAAAGGTCTGAAAGATTTATTTACAGAATAAATTGAATTAGCGGGGGGCAGGAGGTCAGCAAGGCAGGAACTAATCACAACTGCTGAGATCAGGGGAGGTCTACAGAGAGGGGCGGACACTGTTAGTGATTTCCAGCAGGGTATGGAGGTTAGCAAAAAGATACCATATTTAAGATCCTGCTTGTTAAGTTTAGGGTTTGAGGCGCTGGAGGGTAGCAGGTGGGAAGGCTGGAAGCGAAGGGAGGGTAAATACCCTACGCTGTTAAAACACTGCTGCAGGTGTGTGAGTGCAAGTCCGGGAAAGGGCAACTCTGCCTGTAGGTGGAGGCACAGATGATTAGCCTTCATCTCCACTTGAGAATAGAGAGTGAGAGAGAAAGAAAGAGAGAGAAAAAAGAGGGGGAAACTCAGAGGAGCGGGAAATCAATGAACATTCCTCCAGACCATAACCCTTCAAATCCACCAGGAATTGAAGGCCCCAACCCTGGCACCAAACATCCAAGATCTTGGGGACATCGTACACAGGCTCATCATCAACAAGCCGGACGGGAGGTGGGGGTTCAGCTGGAGGGCGCGGGGGACTGGAAGAGACTTGCTTTAGTTGTGAGAGGCTGAGTGAATTTTCATGGATGAGGGTAGCAATGAATTTAGACAAAAATCGCTTGGAGCCAACATTTCTGGCTGTGATGGTCCGGCTTGTTTCCTCTGCAACAGATTAAATAAACAGCTGGCAGCCTCTTCCTCATGTAGAGGGCGGTCAAAAACTATCTTGAAATCATTCATAAATTGGCCATAAGTGACAGATTCAATGGGGTTAGTGATTATATAAGCTTCTGACCACTGAAGAGTGCAATCCTTTAACGGACCAACGTGTGAAATCTTGGCATTGTCATTGTAGAAAGCACGTGGAGAACATTTAAAAAAAATAAAAATAAATAAAAGCAGGAAATCTCTGCAATAACCCAACTCGAGCAAGGTGGAGAGCAGGATTGTGAGTGTGAGGCTGTGAAGGGGCTGCTGAACTAGAGGTGGCTGTACTGGTTTGGGCTAGTGCTCCAGTAGTGGGGGCAGGAGATAACTTAGAATTTATGGACTGAATAGTACTGTTCACTTGTTCCATCCTGATGATTGATTGCTCGACCACGGAAGCCAAAACCTGTTTATGTTGCTCTAACAAAAACCCCTGATGTGACACTGCAGCTCGAACTGCAGCTGAGTCTGCTGGTAGGTGCAAGGAGCAGACCCAGATTGCAGACAAAAGGTTTAAACTGGCAGGAGGTCAACAGAGCAGAAACTAATCATGACTGGTGAGATCAGGGGAAGTCTGCAGAGAAGGTGAGAGACCGTGCGATGGCCAGCAAAAGAGACGTATTTCACTCTGAGCTCTTGCTTGTTAAGTTTAGGGTTTGAGGTGTTGGAGGTGTAGGAGGTGGGTAGGCTGAAATCCAAGGGAGGTGGAGGAGGTTCGATGGAAAGTGGGCAAAAGAAGTGAGATCTGTGTGATCTTCAGATTACTCAAAAGGAAACAGCTAAGTGCTCTGGGAAGCGAGCTGCAAACTCCAGGCAGGGAACCATGAAGCAGACACGAACTGGGTGAAATGCAATTAGTGTGTTCGGTCTTCAAACACCATACACTGATAAGGCGAGAAAAAGACAGATGTGGGAGTGCAAGCCTGTAGGCGGAGGCACAGATGATCAGCCCACATCTCCACCTGAAAATAGAGAGAGACAGAACCCTACGTCGGCCTGGACCCGGCACTTTTAAATGTTACTCTGAGCTACCTGATTGTGTGTGAAGCAATCGACATTTCAGGTAAGGTTCATTTCATTAAAAAAAAAAGCACTTTTTATATATAATATGATGCAGAACAAGGCCAGACCTTGAAGTGTGACTTTTCTGTGGATCTGCTTGAAGCATGCCTCAATCTCAAAGAACTCCACTCAAATGTGGTCAGTATTTTCCATGTAGCATAACCTTTACTTTTCACAGCTCTGGTAATTAAAGGTCATCCATGTGTATCAAATGCTTGGATAATAAAAACGCACTGACTCGCACTTCAGAAAATTAGAAGACATGAACTTAGACGGAAGTCTCTTCACTGTTGCCTGCACACAGCCTTATTGCCTGGAGGCTGACATTCTGTGAGTCTCAATAACTTGTTTTTCATCATGTTCCTCTTCAGAGCCACCATGTTTCTCTCCAGGTGCTCCCCGTGGCAGGAACACTCCATCTGTGTTTATTATACTTCTAGCCCCACCTGAGAGAACAGGGGAGTGTTCTCATGAACAGATGTACTGCAATCTGTTAATGGTGATGGCACTGCCATAAGAAAACATTGGATTTATTCCTAAAAAACAGGCAGGAAATTTACACTCATTCTGGAAAATCACCCACCATAGGCGAGTATATTATGAGTAAGTGAATCACAGTTGCTCGTCTTGCACTTTGATGCAAAAATGCTCTACTTCACCCAAGTAATTTGGTTTAGCTTTATTGTGATTGGGAGAAAGGTGGTAGGGAAGGAATCAGTGGAGAAGAGAAAATAGGAGATGACATGCGATATTAGCGCTGATATATGGGAGCAATAAGTGATGTAGGCACTAATGAATACAGTCACTTCAACAACTGTTCACACATATCAACACGCCCCCATGCACCTGCACTCACTGCTCAGTTTTAGGTTGTATACAGATCTAACCATAACCACGCACCTTAAACCTCTTCAATAGCATATCTACAGCTACAAATTTGTCTTTATCTGCAATAAAAATGATTTTAGCACACACAACAACCTGGGTAAAAGAACTACAGCAAAGGTTGTGTTTGCTGACAGTACATCTTTGGTGATGTTCACAGTCAAACACTTCGTCCTTGATTTGTTACAATTAACAATGTTAGACGGCTGGAAGAATGGATACATTTTTGTACACATGAAAAGAAGTATTAAGTACAAAAGTGAAGACAAAAGTAAATTCAGATCAAATAAAATTATCAGTGTTAAAACTGTTGAAAGAATTAAGAAGAATTCAATTAGGATGATATAACTAATGTAACATCTAAACTAACACGACTAACAGGCATTCAAACAATCATTAATTTTTCTATCACATTAACTGGGAACCAAATAAAGATGAAACGTCCATTCTTAATTATTGGATCCTCTTTCTTCTCGGCACAATGTTTTAGAAGGAAAGGCGATCTTTCAGACTTAAATAGAGTCTTACAGCATGCTGGGCATGTCTCCCTCTTTCCCGGGCTATGATGCAGAGAAATGTGTGTGGCAGTGTCAGCTAATGCTACGTTTTTAAACTTGTGATTGAACACTCGCCGCCTCCGCCTTCAAATTAAACACTTTGTATCAAACATGCATCATAAAAAACACAACTTCTCCCATGTAAATGCTTATTTTTCTGCAGCCTTTTTTAAAAATATTGTTATTGATTTCTTTATCGATTTTGCTCCAAAAGGTTGGGTGCCAACCCAACTTTTCAAACATAACAGATGTTGTGTTATCTGACCTTGTTCTGAGAGGCTATAAATTCACCTGAACAAGTACATAACTAACTCCAACCTTTCCACAAACTTGTACCTTAAACATTTTTTCTTTAATTAACACAGAACAGCATTCTTGTCATCAAACAGCCCATTTAGATGAGAATGGCCAAACTGCACTCTCTTTCTAAATATGCACCTGCCCTGAAAGTTTTAAGCCCACACAGAAAGCAGTTCAAAAGCACAAACACACATATACACAGAAGCATACCAAATGAGAGGAGACCCTCATCCAGCACTGATCAGGCACCTGATCCTCGATCTATAAGGACCAGAGTCTCATTTCCATTTAAATTAAAGATAACCCAAGTTGGCAAGATGATACAAAGTATCACCAATGATGAGAGGAACGGAAACTTTTCTTGCCCAATAACAGCAGCAAAACGAGCTCTTTGATCAATAACAGTTTGTTTTTGCTCGTTCTAATGATTGGGCAAGTGTTTGCCAAGAATTCATTAATTTTTCAGCGGTAGGACTGAAAAATTCTTTTGAGACGAATGTAAATTATCACTTTTAGACTTTTAAGAACAAGGTGACTTCAAAAGACAATGATACAGCGAAAATACTTTGGATCAAAGCAGACTTAACTGCTGTGCTTTACGGCATTGTTTGATGGTGTAGCGGTGAAGAAAACATAGGAAAGCGGGGAAAGACACATAGCAAAGGGTTGAAGATCAGACTCAAACCTGGGCCGCTGCCTTGGCCATGCGGGCACCTGCTCACCTGCTGAGCTAAACTATCACTGGAATCATGCTGAACCTTCCCTGGAGTGGCCCACCTACCAAAATTATTCCAAGAGATCATCAACAACTCATTAATGTGTGCTTTTGTTGACTCGACCTAACCACTGCTAACAGTCTGTGTGAACATCGTGTCTCCAGCTTATGTGAAATGAATCAGCACATGGTGGGAGTGCATGCTGGTTTTACTGGTAGATCAGAAGTGTTGCGTTTGTGTTTCACTGCAATGCTTTGAAACTAAATATTTAGCACGTTCATGCCGTCAGACGGACATTAAACTGCAAGTGTCCTTGTTCCAGTTGAGCTTGAGAAAACACATTAACATTCACCAGAAATGACTTACGCAGTCTTAAACTGGGGAATAAAGTACCTGAAATGTTTTTTTTAAATATAACAAATCTGTTTGTGTGTTTTGTTTCATAGTTCTTTGCAGTTATTCTCTTGGGATTCAATATATTTTCTTTTTCTTTGTTTTCTTCTTTTTGTACTCGAGACGAACCTTGAAAAATTCTAACTCCTTTTTTTTTATCATGACTCACAAAAACAGTCACACCTATTGTTATAATCATTCTGTCATTTCAGTGCTGTGCTGTCAGCAATACTTTCTTCATTATTCGAAAGTTTAGAAGTTAAGATGAGGAATCATGGATTGAAAGAAAATGCTTGTATCCAGTGAACGACATTGAATATCGCTTCTATCTCACTGACACCGCGCTCTCAGCGTGTCCAAATCCACTGAAGTGATTAAACGAAGTGTGAGCCGCGCTGTTGAAATGGATTATAATTAGAGAGAACCACAAACCAATATGACAACAGGAGCACGTGAGTGGCAGCTGCTCCGAGCAAATCTTTAATCATGAGGTGGCTGCGGATGTATAGACTCTCTCACACACACGCGCACAAAAGCATGCACACTTCCTCTGAACATTCAAAACAGAAAGCTGGAAGTCACATTTATTTTACGACGCTGTCGGTTTTCTGATGCAGAGCCTTGCAGTTTTCACATTCAGCATCTTTGACACTTTAACAAAAACTAACTCATCAATGACCGCCCTCGATCTCCTCCTCTCCAGGCATAAAAGTAACCGCATACGGACAGGGATCACAGATGGGAAGTAAATTTCTGCTGGCTAGACAGTAGCATGGTGGTGATGAAATATGGACTTGCTCTTTTCAGGGAGGGCAAATGCCAGGCTGTCACACACACGGCTAAGGCAGACAGTAGTGAGCTTTGTTACACAGGAGCTGACTTCTACAGAGCCTGTGATGCATGGGTAAAGTTTTAGGACAACATTAATGAGCTGTATCGAGCAAGGAGTCAGTACAACACCGTTTGCATTGCTTAAAGAGGTTGATTAAATGGACTTCTTGATGCCAGAATCGATTTGAACCTTTTCAGTGTGTTTTACATTCTTCCTTTTTTTCTTACCGAGCCCTCTAGTCAGATATCCTTTAAGACTGTGCACCAAAGATAAAAGCTTTTGAATACATTTAAGGAGTCACAATTTTTCCTCTTTACTTTTGGCTTGCAAAGCTGAAGATATGAAGATATGGTTAGGAATCCAAACTGTTTGACAACTTGGACATGTCTTACATAGGTATGCTTCCACTTCTCTGCACATCTGTGCTGATTCAGTGTCATCATTCCTGACCCAGACTGCAGCTCAGTCACCTTGCCAACTGTGATGTATGATACTGAGGCTCATTGAGCACAAACAAGGGGAAAACTTTGTGGAGAATTTAGAAAGGTGTGCAAATGTGATTGATGATGAGATGATCCAATGAGATACCCCCCCCCCCAAAAAAAAAAAAAATTTTTTTTTTTTTA
>VUQK01000998.1:0-12400 GCA_015106715.1 Bujurquina vittata | reverse complement strand
GTTTGTTTGATTCTCTTTAGTCCTCCGAATGACACAGAGTGTGTGTGTGTGTGTGTGTGTGTGTGTGTGTGTGTGTGTGTGTGCGGGCTGAAAGCTGGAAACAAAGGCACTGAGTGAGGCACTGGACTGCTGGACCTCCTGCACAGAGAAACTCAAGCCCCTGTTGCATGCTGCTTGGATTTAACGTCTGAACCCTAGTGATGGAAGCAACCCAGAGGTTGTTGAACAGTGACACAAATACTGAAACGGCTCTCAGCAGCCGTGCAGCACTGCACCTCATGTTGAAACTCCAACTTACTGGCATATGCTCGTATTATTAGGAGTATTTTAAAGGAGCGGTATTGTCACTTTTACATGTGCTCAGACAAATAAATGCTATGTGAGTATCATTTGGAGGCCCTTCAAATGCAGGGAAACCTTTCTCTTCGTCATCTTTTCAGCTAAATATAGCTAAGAGAAACATTACACTATATTTGGACAGTGAAACTATTTTGGTTTTTTTAATTTTTGCCTCCCTTCACCACTACAGTGGATTTAAATGTCACTGAAATAGAGATTTTCAGCTTTATTTAAGGGGTTGAAATGTAGGAATTATGACTGTTAAAAGTATTGTATTAACTGTTTGGGAATTAAAGCCATTTTTAGGGATAGTCCCCTATTTTCAGCCTCAAAAGCAATTGGAACCTCTGACAAGCTGATTCATGGCCATGTGAGGCTGGTCCCCTCATTATTTCATGAAGAATTAAGGTAATAAAAGGTCTAAAGTTGGAATACCAAAATAAACTGATCAGAGATAGCAAAAACTTTGGGAGTGGTCAAATCTACAATCCGGTACATTCTTAAATCGAAGGAATGCACTGGTTTGAGAGAGCACAAAAGATGGATGAAGTTGATGATTGCAGATTTTTTTTTTTTCCATGGTTAAGAAAACCATTTTCACAACATCAAGCCAAGTCAAGAACACGCTCAAGGCTGTAGACATGTCAATATCAAAGTCTAGAATCGAGAAACCTTCATGAATTTTAATACAGCAGGTTTACAGCACGGCGCAAACTGCTGGTTACAGAACGGAGCAGGAGGGCCAGATCAAACCTTCAGAAAACATTCAGAAGAGCCTGCACAGTTCTTGGAACAGATGAAACCAAGATTAACTTGTACCAGGAGAAAAGGAGAAACAGCACATGACCTGAAGCACACCACATTATCTGTCAAAGATGGTGGAGGCAATTTTATGGGCATGTATGGCTGCCAGTGGAACTGAGTCTGAAGCAGCAGGATGAATTCTGAAGTGCACTGGTCTATACTCTCTGCTCGGACTCAACCAAATGGAGCCAGCTGATCAGACAGCGCTTCACAGTGTGAATGGATAATGGCCTACAGCATACTGCGAAAGCAATCCAAGAGTTTCTTAAGGCAGAGAAATGGGATATTATTCAGTGGCAAAGTCAGTCTCAACCAAATAGAGCATGCTTTTTCAGTTAGTGAAGACAAACTGAAGGCAGAGAGATCCAAAAACATTGTTCACTCGTAAAGAATGACATTTCCATATCAGACCGGTCAGGGCCCCGGTCACCAACGACCACCTTCGGTGGTGTTGGGCAACTGGGTTGTGGTGGAAACTGTGCTACAGACGGCTGAAAACAAAGAAGGAGGTAGCGAAAGGAAAGGCAGGAGTGTGGGGGTGAGCGTAGAGACTTTAACTGTAGAGACTATGACTGGTAAAGGAAAAGAGCTGGTTGATGGAGAGAAAGGAATGTAGGTATACTGTGTGTGCAGGAGATCAGGTGGAAGGGAAGCAAGGCCAGGAGCATTGGTGATGGATTCCAGCTGTTCTACCACGGTATAGATAGGAAGCAAAATAGGGTAGGAGAAATGTTGAAGGAGGAGTATGTGAACAGGGTTAATCATTAATAAGATTTAAGTTTTACAAAATGTCCCATAAATAGGGCCCTTAAATGCATTCTCTGTTGGTTTTTGCTCCACTAAAATGATGACAACTCTTGTGGCTGTACAGTGACCCATATAGCAGGAGGAACAGGAGGTGGTCCTGCATTCCTGGTGCTTTTAGGTGGTTCCAGCATGGTCTCTCTCGACCCACTGTCCCCTCCTCTCTGCTGGCTGGATAACACTGCGGTTTAGCACCAGTGAGAGTGCACACCCTGGGAATAGTTGGCAGCCATGTGGGGAGGGGTAACGGTGGAAGAGCAGACTACTGTAAGACTGTGATTAATGAGCAAGTGTTATGACAGCATCACAGAGAACAAAGAAACTAATCTACAGCACATGGAGGGTGAAAAACGCCACACATACCAGAGGGTTGATCTAAAAATGCACCCACATCTGCTGGTCAGTAATAGAGCTGGAGAACCCCAGTTAGGGATATGTTGAAGGTGAATACTTGGCCACTGATGCCCTGTTGCATAATGTAAACTGAACAGAGTGTTCCTACGGCTTCAAAGGATCAGCAAGGTGGCATGCATTTAACAGAGAGGCTGAATAAAATGAGCTCACCCCATTCATGTGCATTCTTGTGTGTTTATGCAGGTGTGTGTATGTGTGTCAGGCATTGATTAACGTCCAAGCGCTATGCTGAGGTTAATCTGGTGGGCTCAGGCTTCAGACTCCTACCAACCCTCCTTTTCTGCTTGTGACAGGTGTGTGTCCACAGAGAGAAGACCGTCCCTCACCTCAACCATAAATCACACACTAGGGCTAATTGATTCAGCTCTGCTTTGTGTGACGCTTCCCCACCAAAACCTTAATAAGACTGCTTTTTAACAGAGGGTTGGGTTCTCTGAACTCAGTAAATTGTTTATACGCTCTACAGAGAGGTGGCGGATTCATGACTTATTATCACCACCACTCAAGGCCTTGTAGAGAAAAACTGAGCTTTTAAATGCTTTATTATGCTGCTCCACTGTGCAAAAGTCACTCCTCCTTTTTTCATATAGGAAAATGGGAATTAGGTGCAGCCATTTATTGAAACATGTTCAAACATGCATTGAAATACAGTATATAAGGAAAAAGACAGAGTTTGGACAATTTTAATACGCTTGATATATATTAAGAGGAAAAAAGCAATCCAAACCTACCTGTAAAAGGCCGCTCATGCTTGAAAACCCTCCAAAAGTGTGGCTGAATTCCTCCACACTGATGTCAAAAACTCATCTCATTTATTACAAATGCTTGATTGCAGCAACAGTTATTAGGTTGAGGGGGCAATTGCTCTTTTGCAATTCCAGGTAGGTTTGGAACGCTAGTGATCCCATCACTTTGTATTTAGTCTGAGTTTGTCTAATATTGAAACGTGTTAGATGATCTCAAACTTGTGTGACAAATATACAAAAAAAGTGCTGTCTTCTTAATATGAACTCCAATGCAGTTTGTTGATAGGGTGAAGTTGTGGTGGTGTGCTCGGACCAGGTGATGTCGTCTAGAGCCTCTAGCGTCAGACAAATGTGAGGAATAGGCATGAACAGCTCACTTCTTTTTAGCTCTGCACCTCCAGATATTTTTAGTTTCAAACCATTCTGACTCAATCCACTTACCTGAGGACATCTGTTAGAGTCCAAATATATGCAAATATAAGGTCATTTTCCACCACAGGAAGTAGAAGGCTGTTTTAGGGCAGCCCAAATCTCCTTAGGAGACGATTGTTGCACATCGTAGCCACTTTAGTTGGAGAAAAAGTGTCTAATCTTAGTTCAGTGCTTCTGAGTGGCCCTACAAACAGCTTTTTCACAGCTAACAAATCTTTTGATGTATTCCCCAACTCTGCTTATCAGTTCGGAAATGAGTACAAACCAGTGGCTGCTCAGAATGGCAAATAATGTGATAAACTTGCATACCCAGGATAAAACTTGCAGTACTGTTAGCAAAATCCTTGAAGACCTATTGCGACTGTATAATTTGGTGTAAGATTTCTCTGAGTGAATGAGTCTTTCTTTCTTTCTTTCTTTCTGTCTTTCTGTCTTTCTTTCATTCTTTGAAGCTGTGTCTTGTCTGTGGGTCCAGTTGGAAGGAATCTCCTGGCTGGCAGGGAATGAAAGAGCTCCCTGGTTCATCTCTGATGCTCCCCAGCCGCCGTCCGGGCTGACTCTCTCCGTGGGCTTCTGTCTCCAGCTCTCCCCGGTGGGCTAAGACCTGCTCAAGGTCCCCTCTGTGATGTGGGCTGCCCAATAAAAGCAGACGCTAGCTGGATTCCCAGGCCCAGTTTCCCCCTGAGTCTTTATCTTTCACAGCGCTGGCTGAGGGAGAGGGCATGCCAGAGAATTAGGTTTCAGCCGGCTCACACAGACTGTCTCAAAACCAAGGTTGGAAGTAGCTGAAGCAACTAGAGGTGGGTGTGTGTGTGTGTGCGCGCTTCTGTCTGTCTGTAGTTGGTCTCCTTCTCAGCATTTTCCATTTATATGAAATGAGGCTGATTGGAAACTCTTAACTCATTAAAATAATTCTGCATTATCTTAAAATAGTTCCTTAAGGCCAGAGCCTAATCTTTTACATATGACCTATATATTGATGAAAGATTCTGGTTATTAGGTATTCATTGCTGTAGTCTTCTCATTCTGGAAATGCTACAGAGTTGCATCAGGAATAGATGTGAGCAGCATGAATCCGTCGTGCACGCTTGAAGGAACGCTCTGTTTAGCTGGGAGCCTTTCTTGGATTTGTGTCTAGGTTAGTTTCACTTTTCACTGCTCTGACTTTTTCAGTGTGCAGTACGCAGCCTGGAATTTTGTGTCAACCAAACATTATCATTGCAAATGTATAAAAAGTACAAATAAATGTACTATATTAGCACACATCATATGCCCTGATTCACATACTGAATGACTGTGAGGGGGATAAAATTTAAAGTAGTTGAAGCTGAAGCACTTGTGGTATGAAGAACGGCTTTATTACTTGACCAGCGTGTTTCAGCCTGTGGCTTTCTTCATGGAGGATAAAATATGCTGGGGAGGGTGTGGGGGGTGTTAAACTGATCACATTGTTGTGTGGGGAAAACTGCATAAAAACTCATAGAAAGGAAAACCCTCCAGAAGAAATTACTGTGAAAGCTGCCCGTGTCGATGCTTCATCTGAAAACGTGCATGTCAACGGCAGCCCCAATGTGTCAATTTTTCTTTTCTGAGGAGTTAACAAATGCTATGATGGTGCCAAACAAGCTAAAGAAGCACTTGGAAACCAACGACCCCTTATGAGAAAAAGGTTGTAGAGGTCATGCTGAAAAGCACCTTCATCTGGTATTGTCATTAAAAAGGAGCCTTCCCTCTAAAAAATGATCTCATAAGTCGTTTTTGCAAACACGTTTTATGACCAATACCTGCTTAAAAATAAAATTAAGTGACCTCTAGTGGCTGTACATGAAAGGGCGTGTGAAAAACTCATATTATCTGCCTCTGCAACAAACATATCAAAAAGTGCAACTTTCAATTTGTAAGAGCGCGTTCTCCATTTTTCTAGTTTGCGTCACAATTTTCACAGTTTCACTACCACTTAGCGAGTAGTTTACAAGTGTCTACAGTCAAGTCATCACCAGGCAAACTATACCCAGTATCTAGGCCTGTGTGACTGTGTCTCAGTCTGTCAGGACCATGACAGACCGAGGCTATACAGTTGTTGTGAAGGGGGAACTGTCTAGAGGCTAAAAACTTTTTCTGTCACATTGTAAGCATGCTTTTAAATGCTGGATATTTTAAATTCCTTTAACACCTTTGAGTCGTGGGTAATGAAAGCGTGGTTAGGGCTAAAAAAAATTATTAACTTACCCAGATTAAAAAAAAATCTGTCATCTCTATATTCTACATGGAGTGCTTTTTGCTTAGTTTGACATAAAAATTTGGCAATTTCTGGAAAAATCATGACATGCAGGATTATTTTATTGAACATGACTGTTCCCCGAACACTGACTTCAATGGGCAATGTTGTACATGGAAACTGCATGAAGCATTAATTTCTAGCTCACTGGATATTAATTTACTGGCATCCTCAGCTCAAATGAATCTGAAAACACATTTACAATATGAAAAGTTTAATTTCCGCTTTTGTTCTGAATTTTAATATTTTGAGAAAGACTCAACAGCTGCCGTGCTGCTGAAACAGAGAGTGCCTTTTACAACACATTACAAATTAAACGCTTTAGTGACTGAGTTACTCTATTACACAAACACAGCCAAACAGGTGAATATACTGAATTGAACCAGATGGGCATTTGTGCCATGTTACATGCAAATATACATGTAAAAAGGACACACAAGGACAAGAAAAGCCAAGCTGCAAATCCAAGTACTTATACATATACTACGGTCAGTCAGTCATATTAAAAAAAACATGGATCCATTACACACACACACGCACGCACGCACACACACACACACGCACACACACGCACGCACACACACACACACACACACACACACACACACACACACACACACACACCAACACACACACACACCCACCCCCCCTCACTCACACTCACACACACACGCTCTCACTCACTCACTCACTCACTCACTCACATAAACATCCCCAGACAGAGTTCACCCAGTCATTCCATCCTTGTGGTGGTGAAGTGGTTTTTCCATTGCTGGGCTCTTAGCGTGACAGGGCGGTCCAAACAGCAGTGAAATATTACATGGGTCCGGGTTATTAAAACTGTTATTAGCATGGCCAATTGGGGCTAAACAGGACCTGACTGTCACCCTAATGACAGGGTGGGTGAGGGCTGGGAAAAAGAAGGGGAGGTGGGCTGCCGAAACCTCTGACCGTCATCCACCAAACAGCCCCACTGGATTCCCCACCACTAACATCCATCCACCCAACCACAAGCAACCACCCCCTTATCCCCCCATGCGCTCAGAACTCTCTGGATCCCTGGCCACAAGAGAAAAATAAAACTGCGGCATTGACATTCAAAGTTACGGACACACACGGACATGCAAACAGATTTTTTTATTTTTATTTTGAAGAAATAAATGCTGACATATGGATGCACATATAAATAACATATGGTTATACATAAATAAACAAGCAGAGCAAGGATATGAAGACTTGTTTTTGTATCCTAGTTAAGTGAAGCATGGAAAACCACATTCATACACCATATATTAAAAAAAGACTACAAAGACAAACAAATACAACAATGAATACTTGCATAATGGAAATTTCTCTTGAACAAAAGCTATGTTCAGGTCTGCTGATATCAGTGTTGACAACACTGAATTCCTGTATAAGGAATAACAACAATAAAACGCTGCATCCGCGCATGAGGAAGGAGGCCATTCTGCATAATAAAACAGTCAAATCTTGCTTTTGATTATTTAAATGTTTTATGAGAATTGGGACAGCAAAAATAAAAATAAAAATGCAGGCATATTATTAACTGGCAAGCAAAAGTGGATAATTTATTTATGATGAACTCTTTCACCCACTTTCTTTGAGCTCAGTTTTTGGTCTCCACCAGTTACTAGCACAACTGGCTGCATAACTGTTTTCCAGGTAGTCGTTTCTTCTTGTTTCATTTTTTAAAATAGAATTTAGATTTACAGTTGAGCCACATAATTGCTTTGACAAACAGAATCACCATCCCAAAGACTAATGCTTCAGTCACAGTAGAGAAAGCAATGGTAGCAGTCTTGTTGCCTTTTAAAAGGTTGCTTCAGTGATGGGAGTCAAGTGGGCTGTGACCACATGCAGCATGTTTGGTACACTGAAACAGCAATAAAACAGATTCAGGCTGTGATTAAATGCAGTAAAGTTCACGATTACATGAATTCTGTGTCATGGACTCTGGCTTTTGTCTCTGATCTTTGGGTTGAATTGGTTTTACTTGTTCTTGGTCTTCCTTTATTTCTAGTAGAGTTTGGGTTCCTGTGTTTATGGTGTTGGTTGAAAGCCTTTTGAATTTCTTGTTTTTTATGATTATATTCTTGTTTTAGTTATTGCTACATTTTGAAATGTAGTTTCCTGCCGTGTTCACTTGTATCTTGTTAAGTCTTTGTCATAAACAAGGCTTGGTGGACCCAGACAAGCAGACTCAAAGTACTGATGACGGTACTAAGAAGGCTTATTTACAAGGCACCAGAACACACTTAACTGAATGACACTGCTCAAAGTGAACTGAACTGGAGTGATCTGTGGGGAGTCTAAGTCACAGATTGGTGGCTTACTTGTATTTACAGGCAGCAAAGGCATGGCAAGGGGTAGGCAGAAGGCAGGTAGGCTTCTAATGAGAGTGCGGTGGGGAGTGGGCAGGTAGGTGAGATCATGGCGTTCCAGGTTTCTGAAATCCAGATGTGTGTTTGGCTGTGGTTCAATCCCTCCATAGGCAAAACAATTTCCTAGACAGCAGGCAGAATCCTCGGTAGATGCTAGGGAGGTTGACAGGAAGACTAAAGTTATTAATCACGGGAGCTAACACTCAAAGGTTCAGCCAAGCTATCACTGAAAATGAGACAATGGTCTGTTGAAGAACTGCTGCTGCAAACGCTCCTTGAATACCTGGTCTTGATGGAGGAAAATGACAAACAGGTGTGCAGGAACAAGCCTGAGTTTCCGGTGGTTAGTGTCCTTTGTTAGAGCATCTGTTAATCTATCTTCTTGTTGCCTTGTGTTTGCTGTGTCTTTGTTTGCTTTGTTTTGTTCAGGACTTTGAAACATTTTGTTGTACTATTACTTTTCACCTAATAAAGGTTCTTTTTTTGTTCTTTGTCTGCCTTGTGAGTCCTGCATTTGGGTTCTTTCCTGCTCCCTGATTCACACTTTGACAGCCTGTGATAATATGGCAATTTACTGTGATAAATTCACATTAACTATTTACATTCACAGTTTATGCTGAACTTCATAGATTTGAAACAGAAATTCCTCCATAAATAGTGGAGTAGTTGCTGCAGGACGGCAATTTTAACTGCAAAATGACAGAGGGGCTCGGTACCCTTTCAGTTATATAAGAATGCAACCAATTTGCAATCAATTGAGTCGAGTCCCGTCTTGCAAATAGACAGATTGCAGATGAGCTGTGCTCATTATTGGTCATCGTAGACGGCAGTTATTTGCAAACCTTCACCAGTCTGTCTGAGAGTAACTACAGTCAGTCAGAGTCATACTGTGATTGTTTGGAGACCAGTTGCCTCCCACCTGACAACCTGTGCAACTACCTTGCAATCAAAGGTGCTCACCCAAAGGTTGAGGCTGTTGCATGCTCAACCTCTGGAGAACCAGGTGGTCACTGCAACTGATTGCAACTAGTCACTGACTATGAAAAAATTCAGTGCAATCACCAGGCAACCACCGAGCCTTCCTTGTTATATGAAGGTTGCAATTTTATTTTTACTCTCGTCTGACTGAGACCTAAGTTAACAAATTTTCCAATCTGCACACAACGTCCAAACGCGATATACTAACAGAAGAATCCTCAACAAATAATCTGTGAATACATTTCTGAAGCGCCTCATATTTGTCTCTCCACATGATTACTGTTTTACCCAAAGAGCACTCAACCCCACAATCTTTAACATCTGATACTTTGGTCCGCCAGATTCTCCATAAAATAATAATAATATGAAGACTTCCAGAATTCAAAACATGTATTTATACAAATCATTTAAAAGCAAATAAGCACATATTAAATCTCACTTTTCTCCCACTCAGCTTTATATCCTGACACTGGCCTCCACCTCAAACAGTTCTTTCTCCTGGAAGACTTATAGCCCAGCAATGCAGTAAAGTGAAGCTTATAGGCTCACAGAGAGCACAAAACATAGCTGTAGCCCTGCAGTGGACGATGCTGCCCAACTGAAGTTCAGCTGGAGCCAGAGAGACCACTGTGGTTATCGCTGTGTCTTAGTTTTCAAAACAGAGTTATGCTAAACCTCGCCACCCCTCCCTCACAGGCCTGTAGGTCTCCATTACCGAGGCACATCAATTTAAATATCCAAACATGCAGCGGATATCAAAACTCTACACACCCTCAAACGTTCTAGTTAGTTTTATTGCCTTAAAGCCTCAAATGAAGAGACAATAAATAACATTTAATCCACTTTGACTTTAACAATGAAAACAGCACAATCACTAAACAAGAAGCCTGAAAGACCATCAAACAGCTTTATGCATCACTTTTTATTTCAGCTTACTGATCACAACCACTATATTATCGTCCAAGTTTATAGGAATTTTCTGCATTATTAGATATTTGCTGTAAGTGTAGTATTTTTTTCTTAACTTGCCGTTTTAATTAATTTTACTGTAGCTGGTTAAAGAGCAGCTAGTTTAGGAGTTATTAAAGATCCATGTGTTTTATGGAATTTTGTTCCAGATGACACTGCCTGTGCTTATTCATTTAATTTTTTCAATATGAAAAGGTTTTGCCAAGTGGTGATTTTATTATTTTCCTTTTAGGTCAAAAGGATAACAAAATATGAAGATATCCTGTGTACTTAAATCCACCCACTCAGCCATCAGTCTGTCCAAATATTCAAAATAAAGGACAGAGATGCTATTTCCAGCTCAGGCTGTGTCTCTCTCACATCAACACACAGAGTGGGTTTGAACTAACAAACAGGAGGTCTGCTCTATGAAATGTGAATCCAAAAACAAAGCTCTCTCTACACTGAAACACCCCAACCCCAGCACATGCATACATTCTCACCTCAGTCTCAACCACCCCACCCCCATCGATATTCCCGTTCTTGTAAGACCTTTCACCTTTTCCACTTCCAACAGTTAATCACACATGGGGTTGTGGGAAGTTGAAAATGGGGGTGACACTGGGGCAACAGTGAGTTGTGGCCCTTCGGACAGTCACCAGAGGCAGAGCTGGTAAATGTGTGTACACGTGTGCACAAATATCCCCTAAAATTTACCCACAATTCTTTGCCACATCTCTGTTTATTTGGCCTCGGTAATGGGGGCTGTCATGGCCAATCGCCTGAGCCAACCACTGATTTACTACAGGTGGCATTTTGGCTATTGTCCAGTTCAAGGAGCTGCCCTGACCCATGGCCCCTGACCTAGCAGAGTCTGCCCTGAGGACGGGGCTGTTGCTGGGGGAAAAAGCAACATGGGGTTTAGACCAGACTAAGTGGTTTGTGTGTGGAAATGGATACTCCCACAGTTCCAAAGCCTCTGACTCCACAAACTCAAAACCAATGGTGATTTACATGTATCTTCATAGTGCTGGAGAGTATTGATTGTACAAGTGAGCAATGATAAAAATTCTGTAATGTGGAACACTTGTTTCTGGGAAGGTTTGTGAAGTGGAAAAGCACTCAGTGGCCACTTAATCAGGTACACATGTAAAATTTAATGCTATTTTAAAAAAAATCTCAATGGTTGGCATAACTGCCTCACAGCAAGCGGGTCATGGGTTCAAACCTAGGTTAAGCACTTCAATGTGGAGTGTGCAGGTTCTCTTGATCCATTTTGTAGGTTGTCTGTGGGAGCTCTAGTTTCTCATTCTGGCATAAAAGGAGACGGTCGCTTAATGCTGTCTGTGTCAGCCGAGGACATTATTGCAAAAGAGGTTCTTAATCTCAAGAGTTCATTTTCTGTTTTTAAAAAAGCTGTAACACTGCGCAGTGCTAGAAACAGCTATGATACTGCAAAGAACCCTCCAGCTCCCAAGCCTCTGGTAGAGGATCCAAGTTTGGACAAAGACTGCCCACAGGGCGATTGGGGGAGCTTGAGGTTCCACTGCAGTATTGTAGCTGCTCTTAAGACTATGCTCCACTGAACAGAGATCTTGGATGTTGTTCCTGGAATCTGCTGGAGTCACTCTCCCAGTTTGGGGGTCACTGCCACAAGTGTTCCAATTACGATGGGGACCACTGTTGCCTTCACCATCGACATCCTCTCTTGCACTTCTTTCAGTTCTTGATATTTCTTGAGCTTCTCATGTTCCTTCTTCCTGACGTTACTGTCACTTGGTATTGCTACATACTCGTCCATACTCGGCAGAGCTGTTCCTATGTACTATGCCAGCCAATTAGAATAGAATAGAATAGAATAGAATGCCTTTATTGTCACTATACAGGATGTACAATGAGATTGGAGGGCCACTCCTGATCAGTGCCATAAAAAGAAAGTCATACTTCCTAAATACAAAATATAATCTAAGAAAAATATACAGAAAATAAAAGTGCATTGAAATATACAAAGAGACAATGCATAAAATATATACAGAAAAATGTATTAGAATACAGACATCTTCAGATACAGGTATATTATTTTTACAATATATACATTGTAAAAATAATATACACAAAATGATGAAGATGGTGAGTCTTTCATAATGTGATATGCACAGAGATGTGGGTATTGTGCATTTAGAGTGGGGGTGTGTGTGAGTTCAGAGTAGTGATTGCTCTGGCAAAGAAACTGTTCTTGAGTCTGTTTGTTCTGG
>VUQK01000997.1:2676-14522 GCA_015106715.1 Bujurquina vittata | reverse complement strand
GCAATAGATTAGAGCAAAGGGTGGCCACAAGTTTGGACACCCTTTGCTCTAATCTATTGCTGCTGTCCTTATGACGAGTGCCATTTGGCCAATGGCACACAGATGAGCGAATAATGAAAAATAGCATTTATTATTGGTGAATGCCAGCTGTTGCTTACAAGTTGTCAAAGACATGAGACATTGGAATAAACCATACTCTCATTATTATTCTTTGCTTTCACCATAAACTGTGGCATGAGTGTCTTTTAGTTTGCTGAACTTTTAGTTCATGTTGACTTTTTTTATTAGTACATTAATCCCACATCCAACAATTCAAGAAAATGGTGTTCAGATAGCATACCAACATGAACTGTTTTACAGATGCATTGTGTAAATGTAGCCTAAATTACAGCTGCTGCTTTTCATTTGTTTGAGGTTGGTTGCAAGCAAACTGCTTCTTAAAGAACCTTCTCAGCGACCCCAGGAAATTTCTTTATCTAGACATTTTCTGTTCACTGTGTGAGATATCACACTGATTTAAAAATACAACCACTGTCTCATTGTCTCCTTGGAAACCTCGCAGGTCATTGCAAATGACATTGTATAGTTGGTGGGGTTTTTTGTTTTTTTTCAGTTTGAGGCATTAAAGCTCAGGTTTTATGACTCTTTTGCAAAAGAAAAAAACAGAAATAATGAAAAGCAATTTGCTGCCACAGCTGTGTCACCTTTACTATGGAAAAAATTATAGTATGTGGGGATTTTAAAAAAACACACACACATGAGAATGAGTTATGACCTATCTACTTACTTAGTTAAAAAAGTAAGAAAAACACTGAATTGCATTGCATTAAATTACACCTGGCAGACAGATCTGATCACACTGTGAGCCAGACCACCTCTGGAGGTCTGGCTGGCTTAACCATCTACCAATCACTCTTAGATGTAGACTCAAATAGTTCTTTAATACCATGCGTAAATGTGGTTAAATCTGGTTTTTCTATTATCTTGTTCTCATCAGCAGTTTACCAGGGCACATTTGGGGGTAATGACCTTATATTACCTACTCTGTTATTCTTTAAAACCTCATTTGAAAGCATATCTGTTTTGTTTTACACATATACTCGGTGTGCTTGGGGCAAAATGCTTGCAGAGCAGATGTGTTTTGAGATGCTGAAATGTGATAGTAAGATTGAGACGCTGATACACAATAACAACTCTCAATCGACTGTAGAAATGCATTGCAAGTGGGAATATCTAAGACAGGTGTGGGCAATTAATTTTCCCAAGGGGCCACATGAGAAAGTGTGACTGTTATGGGGAGTCACACCAATAAGGTGCACACACATAGTCTTAGACACAATTTTTTAATAAGTAAATGGAATGCTCATCCCACTGCACACATTCATTTCCTCAAATCTGATCCAAGTGGCTTTAATGTACAGTAGAAACTCCGCTTGATTGTCAATAGATAAAGATTATCTAAATTGTTCAGTAGTTTCATTTGTTTAAAACGTCTGAGTTTGCATGTTTCCTTATGGCCGTTTCTCCTTCCAGACGGCTCCAACACATCGGGTGCTATGTAGGTAGGTGTTTACTCCTTGAAAAACCTCTCACTTCCCCCACAAACACATTAAATATGGAATCACAAATTGAAAGTGGACTTGGTGCGGACTTCTTATGTAATGCCACCGTATGATGGGTATGATGATTTGAGCAAAAAGTTTCTCAGCCCTGTGTAGGTGGAAAAGGACACCGACAACAGCTTTTTCCAGACAGAAACTCATGCTTGGAAAAGTTGTTTTTTTTCCTCTTACATACTCTGACATACTGTGAAGTCTTAATGAAGAGATAACTGTGCACTGTTATACTTATAGAGTTAATAAAATACATATATATATATATATATATATATATTAAAAAATTTTGCATTGGCTGTATTATTAAAAATTATTAAAAATTTAGGCTGATCAAGGCCAGGGAGACTTTACATACAGATGGGCAAATTTTACTTGTACCATAATTAGATACACAGCGGATGAAAAGGCTTCATGCTTTAATTGAACTGATTGGTAATATAGTGAAATCAAAACCTTCAACTTAGAGGGTGGCAATCATGGCAAGCAGAAAGCATGCAGACGTAGGTTATTCGACAGGAGAGGACAACTTAGCCTTACTTATGCATCTACACTGTAAACAATCTCTTCTTAAGAAGTCAAGACTTGGAGAAAACACAAGAATGCCAGTGTTTGTGCGTGTGCGTGTGTGTGTGTGTAGCCCCTGTAATCCAGACTGATGTGTTGTAGCCTACTGATGTGCCGATGTGCCGTAACTGATTGATGGGCACCTGGTGCACATCAGCTACGGCATGTGAAACCTCTTAGAAATCCTTTTTAGAATGACCTATGACTACATTTTTGTGAGTGCTTGTTATTTAAACAATGACAGTTCATGCTCAGGAGAAACAAAACCTCAAAAATGTCAAAGAATCAGACTGTGGCAAGTTTTTTGTTTTGTTTCTTGTTTGATTTTTAATGCTAAAAGGTTCTGGTGGTCAGCATGATGGTATTCGGGGTGGCAGTGGCTCAGAAGGTAGAGCAGCACCTACTAATCAGAAGGTTGCCGGTTTGATTCCTGGCTGTTCCGGGCTGCATGCCAAAGTATCCTTGCTGTAAAATACTGAAACCCCAAGTTGTTCTGCAACGCAAACGTTGGAGTCTGAATGTTAGACAGTAAGCATTTAGCATACTGTAGCTACACATGGAAGTGCTTGTATGAATGGATGAATGTAAACATGTTGTATAAGTGCTTTGAGTGCTCAGATAGTGTAGAAAAGCGCTATATAAGAACTAGTCCACTTACCATTTATTCATAATGCACCTAAGTGCCGCATCTATGCAACTGAACAGCATATAGGAACAGTCCTAATAATTTAATGACACTTTCTTGGCCATGCTAGTTTTCTTTTTACACACTGTTACTACCCTCCCTTTAGCCTGTACGAGCATCTTTTTGTGCACTTTTGCTTGTTTCTCTCCCTGTTATGTGTTCTTTCAAATCTCTTTGACCTCCACTTTATTGCTCCAAATCCCTTATCCAAAGCACCTCGCCCTTTGCATTATTACAGCACATAAGACAAAACAAAATCATGTCCCATGTCGCCCAGAGTCTTAAACCATATTGTTTTATTTATTTTGTATTTTTGTCTGAATCAGACTGTGGTTCTTATTCATTCTGCATTTTAAATATTTAGGGAGCTACATATGATTCACTTATTAACCTGCCAAAGGCCTCTTATTCATACATCTGAGAGGGAAGCATAGAAATCCTCTCTCTACTTGGTTAGTGGAAAGTTCATTTTCTTGCTGTATTATCCAAAAAAAAAAAGTCCGCAGTGACCTGATCAGCATTTATCTAAGTACAATCTTTTCCTGAGGTTTAGTAAAAGTGCATTGTTCCCCAAAACCAGATCACAGACAGACCTCAGGATGGAAAACAGTGTCAAACAGGCCTGCACATTCTGCACCCTCTGCATTACGTTAGCTGTTATGTTCTGCACGAATGCTTGGATGTCCCCTGCCCCTCCTATTCTCAAGTAGTAAGTCACGGACACCTGATTATGGCACACAGTGTCCTTAGAAAACAAGGACAAGCACAGTGCCCACAAAAAAATCGGGCCGCATGCCCCCCTCACTTGTTGTCTCTCTGTCACTATCTTGCCTCTCATACTCGCACTAACTTAATCTCTCGCTCTCTTCCTCTGCTCTGAAACGGGACGTGAAATGACCAGCACACGTTCCCACTGGGGGGCTCAGACTGATTCATGTGGGAGCTGCTGCAGAGCTTCGCACTTCTTGTCTTAATATGTCCAGGCAGATGAAAGGGGGAGCAGAGCAAACCGATGGCACAGACCAGTGCTGCATTTTCATTCCTTTGAAATGGGAGTGTGATGCCAGGATTCACCAGGGGGTCTTACAAAGCCAAGGCAATAATACAGAGGAGAGGAGGGTTACGGGGGAGGGAGGAGGTGTGCTTGCAGATTGGTGAGAGAGAAAAGGGAAAATAAGGAAAACGAGACAGATGGAAGAGAGATGGTGTGAAAAAAGAAAGAAAAGAAAAAGCAGTTCAGTGCTGCGAATGACGGTAAATGAAGTAATGTGTAATAACAGTCTGTAATGTGAAAATCCTTTAAAAGATTGGCTTTATTTTGTAGCCCTTAAAAGGATCATGAAATCTCCTGAAATAGATTTCCTGGGGGGGAAACAATTTCTCCCAGTCCACACCGAGCATAAATACATATGAATTAAACACCTGCAGTCTGACAATTCAAACACAGCTGGACTCGGTAAATTATCTCATTTTGTGCTGTGTTATTGAACACACTTATTTTGATCAACATCAGAAGAAAAACGGAGAACAGAGTCTGACAGAGAATCCCAAATATTTATAAGTCTTTAATCGCCTGTAAAACATTTGAAGCACACCTCCCCAGATGACACACACACATGTTATATCACCCCGCCTTTGTGATGAAATATTATTTCTGGAGCTATGTTACCATTATGTTATCATGCAGGACACAAAACAATCTGGGGTACATTTCACTAAAAAATCTTTAGCACCCGTGTGCAGAGAAGATGCTCAGAGAGTAAACACATATGTTTTCTTTTTTTTTTGTATTTTACTAAGATGGTTTGAACTGAGGAGAGAACTAAGATTATGTGAGCTTACATTGTGCTTTTTGTAAACTGCATGTAATTATTAGACCTGATAAATATAAAGATCCATGCTTTAGCCGATCTAATTTTTCAGCAATGCATTTTAACACAGTGAAAATCAGCTGTGAAAATGACAACTTGTTTTCTTTGCTTAGTACATTTGGAGAATGTAAACTAATAGATCCTTTTATGCATCTGTTGATCCAGAAATGTATCAAAATCTCTAAACAAACATTTTATCAAAATGCAAAAATAATAATCTTTACCTTCAATTATTTGACGTGGAATTTAGACAAATGTTTTTAGATAACTCGTGTTAAATGTACTTAAATTATTGTTGCTTTCGACAATTTGTTTAGCACAACTGGGCTAATTAGATGGTTTCTTTCTAACATATACATATTTTACTACATTGACGTTGCCACAGATCTTGACAAAAAGCCTGCTCAGTTAACGCAGTGCTTACTGTACAGCACTAACAAAATTGTAAGACAGCAGTAAATGTGAAACTGTATGGCATTTAATCATTAACTGAAATCTGCAGACTTGTATTGTGTCAAGCTGAAAAAAAATAAATTTAAAGTCTAATAAGAAAGACACTGGATGTAAGAACAAAAAGTTTAGATTTAGCCTACACCTTAATGAGACACTGACGGCTGAAACTGCTGCTTTTGCTATCAAACCACATTCTGAAATGAAAAGAGACGCACTTAAAGCAAAAAAACCCAAAACAAAACAAAAAAAAACACAATAATGAACCGCTCACTTAACAAATTCAGAAACAGCCAATAAAGAGCACACGGCTGGTCCTCCAGAGTGGAAAAACACTGCCACTGGGACATAAAATGTCAGTATGTGTCTGGGCATGCACAAATGAGACAAACAGAACCCTTTGTGGTTTTTACATAGATTTTCTAGTTACATTTAATTGATTAAAATGAACTTGTTTCACACTGGGGCAGTATACTCTGGCATTAATTTATATGTGCAGCCTTAACTAACACATTCAAATCTAAGAAATGATGATTAAAATAATGATTAAAATATGGCTTCTTTTTAAATTGTTTCAGAGCATGACATTAAGTGGAAAGAATTTCATGCATTTGTCACTCTGTCAGGAAAGAGTCTAAACATTACATACGTGGAATACAATGCTTGCGGCTTCAGTTACAAAGTCAAATGATGAATGTTTCCCAAAACCTACAGAATTTAGGTCAGAAAATCCCTCTGACTAATACAGATAATAAAGTGAGGACAGTTTGAAACCTGTTAAGAATCACATATATTTCTTTGAGGACTTCTACATCAGATTAAACTTGACCTCTGATCACATTAACTATTGCAAACTGCAACAAAAGCAGCATGACTGATTTTCATAAATCAGGATAATGCTGAGTTAAAGATTTTAAATGGTTTCAAAGGACGATAAAAAATAAATATTTAAACAAATGGACACAACTCCCATGTACAATCACGTTTCACAGGCCATCTCAGTTAATGTCTGTGCTTCAGTTCATTAACCTACTCTGCCCTCAGCTTGCCTGAAAATCTCAGCCATCAGTGTTTTGCTTCACCTTCCTGTCCAGCATCACAAATGCTGCCAGTTGATGTTTGTCCCACTGCTTTAGCGGTATCCCGCAGAGACAACTCAGGGCAGAAAACACATCCTATTAAACACTGTTGAGTGCACAATGACCTTATGAGGACAGCAGTGCTTTGATTCTCCAGGGATTTGGTTTTTGGCAAACACATAAACCTCACATTAACCTTTTCCACTCTTCAAATACATTACAGAAGAAGCACAGCTAATTCTGGCTCATTTTAAACTGAAAGCACCCCTCACTTGTGGATGTCATACATCATTGAAAACCAGACCTCACTGTTCCCACATTGTGAAAACTGAGTCTCACTAAATTCTTTGTATTGCATCAAAATGTCGTACCAGGCGGGTTTAAAAAAAAGCAGGTCCTATTTTATTATTTAATCTAAGTAGCAATTCATAAATGGACCAACATCACACAAAAGAACATAAAGAAAATTGTTTACAGCAGCTGTGAGCGCCTCAGGGGGCGAGAGACATAGAGACAGAGAGAGAGAGAGGGAGTGTATGTCAGAGGTTTTCTCACTCACCCTGTCTTGCCACCATCTGTCCTGAGGACTGGCATCAGTGTTATAGTGCACAGACGGGAACTCACTAATAAGCTCAAACAGGCAGCAGTGAAAGAAGCCACATGAGGACATTGTGCGACATGCACACCATCATCATTACTCGGAGAGTGCAAATAAGGGCAGAGAACACTAAAGACTCTAGCCTGTGTGGAGACGTGCCAGAAACCCCTCAGACTACAGATAACATAACTGTGAGGAACAAACAAGGTTGGTCTGAAGTTTTCATGCATTGTTTTGTAAATATATCTACAAGCAGTTAAAGAATTTTACTATAAAATAAAAGTAAATTGTAGTCAAAAGTAAAATAGAAGTAGGTCAATCCAAAGCACTTTTTTTCCAAGAAATGTTATAGATGATAAACATGCCTTTGTGCTTACTTTTTTAAAATAGTGTGCCAAATCATACTGTTAAGAGAATGTAAAAATAATTGCAGACTTATGATGCGGCAACACAAACAAGCAAAGGTAGTGACGTGAACTACCCAAATCTAGGCCAGCTAAATAATCATTCAACTGCAGCAGCAGCAACTGCAGAACTGTTAAACCAGCACATGAAAAGGAAATGAAAAGACGTGCAAAAATGTAGGACTTCACCATTCAGATGTGCACCATCTATTGGTAAAGAAAGTGAACGTTCCTGCACTTCTGACACCTTGTGCCACCTGCAGGCACACGCATTAAGATGTGTTGATGAGTGTGAAGCATTTTATTCTTTTTTCTTTTTTTTTTTAAAAAAAAAAGAAGATTTGCATGCTGAACGCTCTGTGCAGCCTGGGCATATTTGCCCTAAACACCAAATGTACTAGCTGTGCAGACATTAGCTGCAGCTAACCGACTGTATGTGCAGTGTGTGTTCATGTGTGCATGCGTGTTCAAGACAGACTCTTTCTGAAAATGCCGTTCTTTTTGTTATTTCGCTGCAGTTTCTCTTTATTTTTTCTTTCATCTCTGTGTCTTTAAAAAGCCCCCCTATGAGCGCAAAGCTGAATAATAGTGACAAATCTCGTCTTAGCCTCAGCTTGCACCGCGTAGAGCAAATATGCGTCAGTAAGTTTTTACCTTTTTCTGGACTTTGTACTGCGTTTAAATTCAAGACGTCAACGCACAAGGTCTAACACCTCCTGCAGTGTTTCTTATATATTTGTTTGAATCTACAAATGAAATTTCATTTGCTTAAACTAACCGCTGTCTAATCAAATTAGTTACGAGATGAAATGCTGTCCTCTGTCCACAGGCAATACCCACGGCAGATCAGGTATCAACACTGAGATGTGTTGTTTTGTTTAACACCAGACAAAGAGAGACAGAAATTAATATCATCTAAACCATCTAAACTTCAACAGGTTGTATTTTTGAAACACTAGCACAGACCCTAAAGGTACACTGCAGCGACATCACAATGCCATCAAAGTTAAAGACTGTATAGAGTGACAGTATCGGTGACACCTTGACAGTCTCACAGAAGACGAGGATTTCAAAAACATCAAGTATTTCTTATGCCTTCAGAAAAAGGTAAAAGTAGGTTTTAAAAACAAAAGTAAATTGTTAATACACTGTTTCTTCAAAGACTTCTTTTCTGGTGTGCTTAAACTGAAGTACTACTTGAATCGTCTCGTGAGCGATGTGACCAGCAAGATGAAACGGATTATTATAACACGTTAGTTCACTCCTCATTGGCTCGCCAGTTGCCGAGATACAAACAGCCCATGGGACAAGCAACAGCAGTTCATTCAAGTTGAGCGTGAACACTAGTTCTCTTTGATTTAGATGGGGTCATAGAAGGTGAAGCAGAGATGGGGAAGAGGTAGATTTTTATCCTCTGTTCTATTCAGTGCATTGAGAGAGATATCAGTGACTTGAAAGAGAAGGAGCCAGCACTGAAACTTATCATAAATCTGTTTTGTGGGTTAGTCTTTATGATATTCCATCAGTTGTGGTTTCTGGAGTTTCGCCATCTCAACAAGTAAGCAGCAGAAAAGGGGCTGTTTTCCCAGATCTGCATTGTCCTCAGATGAACCTGGAACCACTGCCAAGAATCCAGCGATGTTTATAGGAGGTAAAAGTAAGTAGGTTAGAATACATCTCTGGTTTTCAGCAGCAAGAACAAAAGAGTAATTCCTCAAAGCAAATTTAGGCACAGTAGGTGAGCCTCTTTTTTCCATCAACACACTTCTGTTTTCTCGCTGTGAGAAAGTAAAGAAGGTTTAGATAATAGAGTGTTAATACAGTTTCAGTGTGGGGAGGAAGCGAGGGGAAAAGAGTGGGAAGGTTGGCGGAGGGGAAAAACTGCAACGAAGTGAAAGAACTGAAGGATAAAGCGACGGCAGATATGTTAAAACGTCTGCCGAGAAAGAGAACGGCAGATTGAGGAATGGTGAGTCAGCTGTTGAATTCATTACAGTCATGTTTCTGCTTCCCAGTCTAAATGAGACGCCCAATAAAGAAACAGTCTGTCATCACATGCATCTCTCTCAACAGTGAAACATACCAGGCACATTATAAACAAGCGTCCCATTTATTCACTTTGAGGCAAAACATTAGGTCCTCAAAATGTGAAGTCTGATCAGATGCTGCTCTCCACACGTACTTGAAAACTTTTAAACACATCTAACAAGATTTAATTTGCAGGTATATTGTCAATAATAGTATTATTACAATAGCAGTATTGACAGTATTGATGCTACCTGTTATTAATCTTCAAATTCCTGTTTTGTCCACCCTATAATCAAAAAAACAACAAAAAAAATAGAGCTGGTTATTCTTTATGGTTTAAATAAAAAAGAAAAAGATTATATTTTAGGAGTTATGTTTGAAATATAAAGCATCAGATGTTAGCAATCCTTGATTCATAAAGATTTATCTATTTATCAGATTAAATTGGTTAGTATTTACTGAATGTTATAACACTAATTATCAATGAAATGAATGCTGTGGAAAATAAGCTGACACAGTGCTAATAAAGTAGTTATAATTTCTAAAGAAACAAAGACAAATAAAAATGTAAAAGAAAAGGGTATGGACAAAATACCACAAAGTGTCAAAGGAAATAAAATCTAATGTAGTATAATGCTACATCTCCTATTCGTGTAAGCTCAAATGTTTGCTAAAATGGTTAAAGTGAAGCTGATTCAACAGTGTGGTTATAATGGTAAAATACTTCAAGGTGTGATGACGTCTGTCCTCACTGATATACACTGAACAACTACAACATTAAAACAGCCTGCCTGTCATTGTGTAGGTCGTGCACGTGCCTCAGGAACAACTCGGGAGTCTTGTGTTGTCTGGCACTGGGAGACTGGCGCTGAAGCTTTTGGATCCCGTGGACTGTGGAATGGCTTCTCCGTGGATTAGGCTCATTCTAGTGCATCCTGCAGGTGCTCAATCAAAATTAAATAAGACTAATAAAATAAAGATTTGGATCTGGGGTCAATTCATGCTTCTGGCTTTTTGTTGAGTACCTCAAACCATTGTTGGAAACATTTTTGCATTGCACTGGGACACGTTGTCCTGCTTGCAGTGGGGTTCCTTGCTGTGAGGGGCTATCATTACCTTGTGGGTGTGTGCTTGGTCTGCAACAATATTTAGGTGGGTGGTACAAGTAAATAACATCTACACGAATTCCAGGATCCAGAGTTTCCCAGCTGAGCCCTGCATTTACGAGATGTAACACGATGATCAATGTTATTTACTTCTCCTGTCGGTGGTTTTAATTTTGTGGCTGATTGGTGTAAATAGCATCATAAAACACTACTATCAATACCTGTCTGAAGCAGTTTGAAGAAAACTAAACATTGTAATTGTCTTGATAAAGTGATGACTGACTGTGGAGTCAAAACAGATACACAATCTTAGTAAAATGGTTTGAGCATTTCTGACAAACACATGCATGTCTCTGTCAGATTACATAATAACTGATGTATGATCTTGAGAAAAGTCCGTTTGTTAGGCTGATGAAAAAACAACAACATAAAAACTTTAGACAGCAATATCAACTTACAGTTTCTCTCCCCGCCATCTGCTGTCTGAGTCATCAGAACGACTGTGACCCACAGAAAAATGACATCTTTACTTGTGCGGTTTACAGACATCTTGCAGTCATATATGACATGGGTTTACCGTAACAGGAGATTAGGACTTAACGGATACACCGTGTGATCTCCAGACCTGGAGTGGTTTTGTTGAATAAGCACACCAGACCAGTAAATGGCATGTTAGCCTGTAATTGCTAATATGTATGACCAGATGTTTAAATCCCCGTGGAGCACAGAAAGATTTTAAACAGAACACCCTTCGAAATGGTCTTTGGCCTGTCGCTGAGTCATTACCATTGATTCCATAAATTAACGGACAAGGATCTGATGAGAATATATGTGCTTCCTATGGCTAATTATTTCATGCGTAATAATATCTGCTGTACATCCGAGAATCAGCGTTTTTCTTTTTCAGTCATTCAGTTACAATTATAAGCGCTATAAGTACTCGAAGAAATGAACGTTATCGTTGACGTTCGCACTGAAGGATAAAAAATCCCTCTGTGAAGACATTTTTATTATATTCCCGATTGCCTTGCAACATAAAACTTTACATTTTCACATGAAATTGTAGTGGAAATAAAACATGAATTAAACAAAAGAAAACTCACACAAATCCTCACTGCTTGTGATACCATTCCTACTCATACCTGAGGACATACATGGTACAGGACAGATGGTAACTATCGGCAAATCTGGCCACATCTGGCCTTGATTGCCAGTATGTGAAATATAGGTTTATTATGAGGGGCTTCATATCTGCTTTATGTCTGGCGCTGAAGTGGGTGACCAACATTAGTTGAAAAAGTTATGCTGCAGTGTTTCTTGTAGCAAAAAGAAGCTCCAAAAAAGAAAGAAAGAAAGAAAGAAAGAAAGAAAGAAAGAAAGAAAGAAAGAAAGAAAGAAAGAAAGAAAGAAAGAAAGAAAGAAAGAAAGAAAGAAAGAAAGAACAG
>VUQK01000994.1:31337-52714 GCA_015106715.1 Bujurquina vittata | reverse complement strand
ATTATCCATCCATTTTCTTCTGCTTATCCAATTCAGGGTCCCTGGAGGCCAGCAGACTGTCACAGCTGTCACAGAGAGAGACAGGTAAATATATCTATCTATCTATCTATCTATCTATCTATCTATCTATCTATCTATCTATCTATCTATCTATCTATCTATTATTATTATTATTATTATCTTTAATTATTTATTTATTATCCATCCATTTTCTTCTGCTTTTCCAATTCAGAGTTCCTGGAGGGCAGCAGACAGTCACAGCTGTCACTGAGCGAGACAGGTAAAGAAAACCAAAACATTAATTTGTTTGTTTGTTTGTTTGTTTGTTTATTTATTTATCCATTTTCTTCTGCTTTTCCAATTCAGGGTTCCTGGAGGCCATCAGACTGTCACAGCTGTCACTGAACAGGACAGGTAAACAATTATTATTATTATTATTATTATTATTATTATTATCAATATTAACATTATTATCATCTTTATCGTCAAACAACAGTAATCTCTTTCTGTGTGTGTGTGTTTCCATGTCTGCAGGTCTCCTCCAACTGTTGTCTCCACCCTGTGGCTGGTGTCAGTGCTTGTGGCCTCATCGTTTTTTATTTTTCTCTGTAGCTAAAACAAGCATCATTTAGTTTTCTGAGTGTTATGTCAGAAATGCTTTGTTTATTCATACAACTGTATATTTGGCAGATTCTGGGATCTGCCAAATAAAGTCTTGCAGTAGGCTGCAAAAATATAGTTAAATCATTTTTTTAAACTTCTGTCATTTGTTACAAATTTTAGATTAATTTCAATAGATTTATCAAACCTTTCGCTTTCTTTATTGAAATTTCTCTCAAAATTAGTGAACTTATCCATCTTTACATTTTCAGCAATGAATATTTTCCAGGCAGTTCTATGGCAGTCAAAAAGTTGACTGTGCTTACAACTATCTTCCATGGGTTTATATCTGTAAATATTATTAAATCATCAGTCTCAAAATGCTTTATTTTTAACTTTCTGTTTTCCTGTTATATAAACAACATGCACGCAATAAAAGACCTTGCAATGAATTTAATCTGATCAGTTTATTCACAAATAAGCTGATTTTCTCAGGTTACACTTAAAAAGTCCAACACACATCCATTCATTTTCTTCCACTTATCCGGGGCTGGGTCACGCGGTCAGCAGCCTAAGCGGAGTAGACCAGACCTCCCTCTCCCCAGCCACCTCCTCCAGCTCATCAAGGGGGACCCCAAGGCATTCCCAGGCCAGCCGAGAGATCGCTGGCCCAGAACACCTCGCCCAAGAGGCACCCAGGAGGCATCTTATTCAGATGCCCGAAGCACCAAAACTGGCTCCTTTCAATGTGGAGGAGTAGCTACTTTGAGGAGCTACTTTGAGCTCCTCCCAAATGGCTGCACTCCTCACCCTAGGCCAGCCACCCTTCAGAGGGTAGGCGCTTCCAACAAGTTCTCCAAATTAAATAACATAGTCATCAATGGTCCAGTATAAGGGCAATAATTAATGTACAAATGTAATACTTATCATTAGCGGACACATTAGTGGAAATCCGGCACACGTTCCCTGAAAAGGCTAAATGTTTTTTGTATTCACATGTGAGTCAGAACCTAAATATTTAAATTTATTAAAATGATTATACTCACAGGCTGTCAGTGCACTAAAATGCAGAAACTGTTCACATGCTTCCTGCCACTCACAGAAACTAAATCAGCAAGCGCGTGAATTTAGATGAAATACATCAAGGTAACATCTGAACACCTTCAATAACTGAGTCACTAAAGCAGACTCAGAGACATTAAGGACAGCAGAGCAAGAATAATTCTGATGCTGAACTTAATCAGATCCACTGAGCAACTCTACAACAGAAGAATGGATTCAAGGTTTGGCAATGGCCCAGTTCAGATGGTTCGTTAGTGCTGTGCATACCCTAATTGGAAGAATCAGTCACAGCTGAGTATCCCTCGGTCCAATCTAACAGCAGTGTCTGTCACACATCAGTGTTGGTTGGTCCGATAAACTGCATTCAACAGCGCGTGGCAAACCAGCAGCTATTAGTGGTGTGTGATACTGTGAAGTCTGGTATCGATGCAATACCAAGTACCAATACTTTTAACTTATAAAAGCTGATAATTTATAAAGTAAATGCATTTTTGTACTTTTTCTGATGTTAATTAGTTTCCAAAGCTTTCACAGTTTTTCATGTGTTTTGAAGGCTGTGTAGGTTCTCAGTCATCCAGGTCACAGCAGTCTTGACAGAAGGGTGACTGCACTAATTTTAAGTTCCGTGAAGACATTTCACCTCTCACCCAAAAGGCTTTTTCAGTTCTAAAACCAAAAGGTGGAGAGTCCCAGTGCTGGGTGGTGGTAGGCGCAAATTGGCAGCTTACCACCACCAAGTATGATTGAGGTGTGAATGAATAGTGCACGAAATTGTAAAGCGCTTTGAGTTCCATAAAAAGCGCTATATAAGTCGAAGAAATTATTGTTATCTCAGGTTATGATGTCCATGCAAAATTAAGAATGTTCTTCAATGATAAAACCTAATAAGATACTGCATAGTGTGAATTACTATTGTAACCGTAACAATAATGACATTTTTTACTTGCAAAGTCAATTACATCAACATTCAAACAATGTGCCACTAATGATATTTTAGAAGAAAAAAAATTGTGTAATTTCCCTCCCTCATTAAGATTTTGTTGTGCTATTCATATAATTTTAGGGTCTTTAACTTGCAACATGAAATGTCTTGAAGTGACTGTTATTGTGATTTTGGCACTATATCAATAAAACTGAATCAAACGGAATCTAACTGAGGTGAAGATATATATGTCTTTGTATTTAGAAGCTCACATACAGTGTTGTGATCCCTGTGCATTAATGAAACCTTGTGGACATTTGAAAACACTCCACAGAGTAGTTTGTGTGAAATCAAACGTAGACAAAAACAGTGTAAAATAAGAGCAATTGTTAAAGTGATCAATGCAAAACAAAAAAGAACAAGTAAGTTAAGAAAAGAGGAAGTGACGCGGCTGTGAAAACAGATGCCATGAGATGGAAAGGTCACAAAATTCAGTAGCAATAAATGGCGAAATAATGCTGACGGATATGTCTGCAGCAGTGACGTGCGGCGGGGTTTGTGATGGGTGAGGCACTGACTCATCTGGAGTCGGATGTTCACATGAACACAAAATAGAAGCTCTTATTTCAATATTAATTATGCTAATGAGTGTCTCTCTTTTTAAATATTTTTTTTTAAGTATTATCTTACTTTTATTTGAAGATGAATCCGTGCGCCTATCTTCACTCTTGGCGCAGCATTGTTGCAGCACTGCCCCCTATCGGTGCAGCACGGTACTTTCTGCCTCACTGTGTATTTTCACCGTGCATTTGTAGCGTGTACAAGACCGCTCACAAAGAATAAACATGGCACACACATTCATTCAATATATTAGACACACTGTGGAGCATCAGCATGTGTAGCAAATGTGTAATCAAAGGTGTATTTTGGCGATAGAAAGAGAGACAGCAATGGGCATGCGCCAACCGCCTGCTTCATTTACTGTGTGTGACACAGCGCCCCCAGAGGTGAGCCACAGCACTGCACTGGCTCGCCCCGCATTTCTTCTGTGTTTGAACAGGTGATACGTAAATTCCGCGATTTTGACAATTAGCGTGTTGAAGTAATTCAGAAAAGATTTTTATAGAACAGTTTTATAGAACAGTCACGTGGTCAAATGTATTTGCTCTTCTCTTTGTAAGTATTTTACTTGTCATGATGACAGGTGAGGCACTGATGACTGATGACTATAATTGCTGACTGTTTTCTAATGGCTGGGATGTCTTGAAACCACCTAATAGTAGTAACCACTTCCTCTTTAACTGAACCGTTGTGAAATAAAAAGTGCCATCAAAGTGCTCTGCAAAGCTGAGTGTCAGCATGCTTCGCCCATTCTGAATGCTGACATGTCACAACAGCTGCAAGGTTCTAGATCAGCCCTTCAGCTGGGCAAAAGCGAAAAGTTCAACAGTCGGTGGATTGTGACATTTCTCACCATCAAAGTAAAATATTCTTAGTTAGGTTAATGTGTTACAGTACTGCCCAATGTGGACAGCTCTGTGAGACCTCGTCATATTTTCATTCCTGTGACTTCAAGATACCAAGATTTGTCCAACTAGGACTGCTGGTGTCTCCTGTTTACTTTGGAAAAAATCTGCATGGAAGAAATACTGTGTTACTGAAATCATGTTAGAACACGGCTGGGCTTAAAGGAGCTAAACTATGTAATTATCACAGCTGCCTGCTACAAAGTAAGAATTCTTCAGTCAGAGACTGAAACATCCTCACTGCAGGGAGGAAACTGAGTTTGATGTTCTCAAATTCATAATTCAGGGGCAGCCACCAGACAATGTTCTAGACTGTGGATTTGTTACATATTATTATTACTTTGTACGTGAAAACTGCAGCAATCCACGCTGGAGATTTAAGTCTGTAGAACAATTTCAGTATGAGACAAGAATCCAACTGCACAAATCAAGATATTTAGAGCTTAATGATCTTGATGATCTTGAACAAGTAATAAAAATAAGAACAGGATACCATAGTGGTCAGGATTTGTTGGTGAGCCTGATTAAAGAGATGCTGCATTTAGATTCCAACCAGCGCATCATACCCTCTCACAGAATTCCAACAGACACATTTGTATTGATATAGAGAACACAGAAGACCTGGCTTATAGTGCGGGTGGCGTGCTGCTGACTTCAACTGAGGCTAAAGCCGGATGGTGGAAGGAATACTTCGAGGACCTCCTTAATCCCACTGACACACCTTCTATAGTGGAAGCAGAGTCTGTGGATGAGGGCAATGATTTGCCCATCACCGGGAGTGAGCTGCCCTTTGTCACCGATTCTGTTCATAACTTTTATGGACAGAATTTCTAGGTGTAGCCATGTGGCGAAAGGCTCCTTCCTTGGTGGTCTCAGAGTCTCATCTCTGCTTTTTGCGATTGATGCGGTCTTGTTGGCTTCATCAAGTGGTGGTCTCCAGCTCGCAGTTGAACGGTTTGCAGCCGAGTGTGAAGAGGCTGGCATCAGCACCTCTGAGTCTGAGGCCATGGTCCTCAGCCAGAAAATGGTGGACTGCCCTCTCTGGCTCAGGGAAGAGTTCCTGTCTCAAGTGGAGTTCAAGTATCCCTTGTTCACGAGTGATGGGAGAAAGGAGCAGGAGATCGACAGATGTATCGGGGCTGCTTCTGCAGTGATGTGGACGCTGCACCGGTCTGTCGTGAAAAAGAGGGCGCTAAGTGTAAAAGCGAAGCTGTCAAATTACCGGTCGATCTATGTTCCTACCCTGACCTATGGTCACGAGCTTTGGGTCGTGACCGAAAGAATAAGATCGCGAATACACGCGGAAGAATTGAGTTTCCTTCACAGGGTTCTTAGGGATAAGGTGGGGAGTGCGGCCATCCGGGAGGGGCTCAGAGTAGAGCCGCTGCTCCTCCACATTGAGAGAAGCCAGTTGAGGTGGCTCGGGCATCTGATGAGGATGCCTCCTGGCCATCTCTTGGGTGAGGTGTTCCAGGCATAGCCCACCGGGAGGAGGCTTTAAATACCTGGGTCTCTCCACATTTTGGTTTGAGAACCGAAGAAGCTTTTCTGATGAGAGGTGAAAGAGCCTTTTTTTCAAGCTCCAGAACCAACAGGGCTCAATCTTAAACTACTAACTTAAAGTATACAGTGTTCATTAATCAAGTTTATTAATGATTACTGATACCATAGCAATTTAAAAAATCAATTTCTTCTCATGGACCTTAATATTACTACTGCTGCCTGTTTGATTACAATTACACCTTCAGTAATACGTTATTTTCATTTGATCCCTGCCAGCCAGTGGGTCTGCATTTGGGTTCCTTATTCACCAGCAAACCTGACACAATTAGCAATCTGGAGTTCAGTATCTTGCCCAATCTTGGGCATGCAGACCGGAGGAGCTGGAAATCAATCCGCTGACTCTACTTCCTGAGCCACAGCCACACCTAGGAAAAACTTCCCTTAAGAAACTAATGGCTTTTATGTTAAAAATTTGACACATACCTGTTCCCTCCTGTTAGTCACTGTCAGGGTCTGGGGCTGTTGTATACTATTCATGAGTATGTGTGTGTAAGAAAGAGGCAGACAGGAGCAGCTTTAAACTGTGAAACTGCCTACAGTACATACTTGAAATGGTGAGGATTTGCCTTGCAGTGTAATCTCAACTAGAGTTAGAAAACATACTCAAGTACTCTAACCATTTGTGGTTCCCACACTTGTTCCCTTCGCTCATTTATAAAAACACAGACATATATGTTATTCTGCATTAAATCACTGTATATACTGAAATGGCAAAAATGGCTGTTCATAACAACCAAACAAATGAAAAAAAAGGAGTTCCTTCTTCTTTGCAAGCTCCTTGTATAAGATAAAACAATCAATTTCTATTAGCGTCACTCTCTGAAGAACAGTTATTAATACATATACACATATTACTTCTTTAGCACCACACTTTTATAGAATAGAATGCAGTTTATAGTCTGTACAATACGAGTAGACCAAAGGATAGTTTGGGAGAAATCCTGATAACTCTAACACATTCCAGCCTATCTCCATAAATGTCAGTTTATTTAAATGCTTTCTTTCGTGCAGATCATAACCCTGCCTCCATTATTATGTTCTCCATTAACTCTAAATGCTGTAGACTTCCATATTAATGGTTTGGTAGAGTTTTCAGAGTAAACTATGTTTCAGAGAGGCACAAAAAGATAAGAGTGTAAAAAGTCCTGAGATTGTTCAGTCTTTGATTCATCTCTCCTCATTTTTAAATTTCAACAAAGGTGTTCCTTTATAGTTATAGCTATAGTTTTAGGTCCTGTCATTGAACTCAAAGTGCAGATTCGCAGAATGAAGTTCAGTGCATTTATTTATTTACAGTGATGAAATAACAAAAAAGTCTTCTCAATGGAATTATGCAAAGCAGTTATGAAGGTTTGAGGCCTCCACTGGTCCAAAGTCTCCACAAAACTGGCCATTAAGCAATGCATAACCAATAAAAGTTGATTCTCCACACAATCCCTGACCAGGATTTCCTCCCTCAGGTTACTCACAAGCACAATTCCTGGCTCTCCTGCACAGAAGGGAGGTCACAGAACACAGGCAGACAAACATGCAGATTCAGAAGAGCCAGTTCCACTAACTATTGTCAAAGCAACAAACAGACATTAAAGGGAGTCACTGATCACTAACACACACAGGTGTGTTAAACATCCCAGCCAGAGGTGGCAAAAGTACAGACATCCTGTACTTAAGTAGAAGTACAGATATTTGTGTTTAAAAATTACTCAATTACTAAAAGTTGAAGTACTGATTCAACTTATTTACTCAAGTAAGAGAGTGACTCTGACATCTATTCAAGGTAAGAAAGTAAAAGTAGCTCTGTGGAGGACGTTTCTACCAGCTATTTGTGGTACTTCGTCCTATATTAATGCGATAATGAAATAATATTACATGAGAATACAAACTTTATTTCAATCCAAATTCTAATTCTAATGAATGCACTCAGCTTAAACACAGAGGAAAAAAGAAAAACTCCACAGACAGTTGGTAGGAATGTCAAAGAGCTACTTTTACTTTCTCACCTTGAATCCATTTCAGAGTCTGTACTGTACTTTTTCACATTTACTTGAGTAAAGCTGACCAACACTTCAGCTCTTACCAGAGTATTTTTTCAAGTATCAGTACTTCTACTTAAGTACAGAATGTAAGTAGTTTTGCCATCTCTGCCAGTGTTCTTGATGTCATCATGTTACAGTGCACCCACAGTGGCATGAAGAGCACACACAGAGGATGAAGAGGTAATTTCACGACACGGTTTAGCAAGAAAAATTCTCGTTTTCTCTGATGTTATTTTGTAAGAAAATGTAAATTTTACATTGAGGAACGCATTGCGGTTTTCTGGCCATTCAAATTCATATTGCTGATTAAAAATATTTTCAGTTTTAGACTGTTCAATAAATGTCAGTCCTTAGACCATATTTCCATATTTGCAGCGGTCTGCTGCAAGAAATGAGTGGCACAGCGGAGCGGACCTGGTGACTTGATGGTAGTCTTTTGCTATCTGGGGTGCTAAACACTCTGTGTAACTTCTGCTTTTTCTATCTACCATATACATGCTGGCAATATTTCACTATTTCAAGATTCACTCAAGCTCATTCTAAGAGAAGCAGGTGCCTGTCTCTATGGAAACCTGGTAAAACACAGTTACCATTTCAAAATTCTCCCCAGCTCCCACTTTCCTTTATTTGACCCACAATGAATGGATAAGGGTCAGTTCAAGACATATTTAGTATGTACACACACACACACACACACACACACACACACACACACACACACACACACACACACACACACACACACACACACACACACACACACACACACACACATGTGTGTTTGTGCATCTAGAGAGAATTGGGTAACTTATTAGCTTTCAGGTAAGGACTCATAAAAAACTAAAACCTGTGTAGTGAAAGTGAGCGTTCTGTTCTGAACTGAGCACACTAATAAAAGAAAGAAAAGAACTTTAGCCAGTGGCAAAGTTGGGGAGTTGGCAGAGTTTATAGTTTATTGAGCTCTTGCAAGGAGGAGACCTTTACAGGTGGTACATAGCTAAGGTTAGTTATACTAATTCAGAATTCAGCACTTCAAGATACTGATGGAAGCATATAAGCTGACACACACGAAATTACTTGACACTGGTGCACTTAACGAATCAACATATCAGGCGATACTACTGCGTACTAAAGCATGTACTGTACTGCGTGTGGGTGCTTCCTTCTTTCTGGCTGACCTGCATTAATCTGACCTAGAGTGGAGAGTTTCAACTCTCAGAGTCTCAGCTCTGGGTGGTCAGTGTTCTCACACTGCATATTAATGTGTGTCCTATAATTGTGCGTGCTTTGTGTACGTGTGTGAGTAGTGTAGGGATGTTGCCCTGGCAGCAGAAGTTGGTGAAAGAAGTCTTCAACACACAGGCCATGCAATCATACCTCCCGACCACAGAAAGGATCCCTAATGAGCCCATGTTCCTGCTGGATGAGTGGAAAAAAAGAAAAACAGTGCACGAGGTGTTAAGGGAAGTTTCTGCATTGAGCTGTGAAACAGCGTTCTCAATGTGTCATGCAGTCTGAAGGTTTTGGTTATTTGGGATGTTATCTCACTAGTTTTAAATTATTCAGTATGACATGAGGCACATTACAAAAAAAACAAGACTTCTTGGGAATGAACTTTCCCCCCAGTATAGAAAAATGTGTCTCCTTCATTAACCTTAGAAGATTTGTAGAGGATTGTGTCTGCTTCATAATTACCTTCTATTCTTGTTTTTTTTTAATTTACAAAATGTGATTTGAGATTGTTTACCACCCATTTCTTTTATCCAGTCCCCATCTTGCTGATCTCTTCATCTTGCATTAATTATGATTATCCACCCATCTATCCATCCATCCAGTGGATGTCTATTCTGGAACCAATTCATTCTAATAAGGCTTCAATTGTCTGCACCAGCTTGATTGGTTTGGTTGACCTGAATTTCTGCAATGTTGAAATGTTGTTGTCTTCTTCTCAATTTACTGACTTTTCAGTCTGTATCCATGATTGGTCCATTATTTAAAGGTGTGGTTTGGAGCCTGGGTTGCTGTGTTTAATGATAGTGATATAGATACTGTAACTACCAATAATACTTGACCACAAGCATTTTAGCTAGATTCTATCATAATTTAGCACTATTAGCAGCTTGGTTCACATTTAAAGTTTGATTGACTATATTTAACCCAAGCTGTGAAAGTGTGGGCTATGATCAATGCATGGTGGGTGTGGCTGATTTTAAGTGTATAGGGTGCTAAGGTGCTAAGCATTCATTTACTTTTTCTTCTTCTTCTTTTCCCATTAGGGGATGCCATCCAGCTCATCTCTACCCCTACTGTCCTCTTCTGTCACACCAGAGTTCTGCATGTCCTCCTTCACTACATCCATGAACCTTCTCTGTGTTTTCCTCCTACCCGGCAGCTACATCTCCAACATCTTTTGTCCAATATATCCACTGTCCCTGCTCTGCACACGTCATAAGGAAGCAAAAACAAAATAAACCTAAAAAACCACGAGAAAGTGGAAGCTGCCCAGTGAGACACATGAGCTTAAAGAGCAGGCTTTATACTCTTACCTCTGTCTCACCTCTCATGTGCAGCAACTTCTCTGACAACTCCTTAAAACTGTTGCTGATGAAACAACATCGAGGAGCAGGAATCATGGGCCAACACAGGCACACACACATGCTCTCTACCTTTCAGATATTTGTGTTTTCCTTGTTTGAATCTTAATTAATACAACACAGCAAATGCTCCTCAAATACATCTTGAAGTGGAAAATTGACAGATATGTTTATTTATTTGGTTTATTTCCTGTTTATTAACTCCCAAGAAAATCCACCGTCAACATTAAACTATATTCTGTATAGACACTATGGTGCTGCAGCACAGGCCCAATAAATATAGTATACAGCACGTGGATGTCACACATGAAAGATGGAGTTTAAATAATTTTATAGAACCACTAAAGTCCACATGCAAATCAAACCATGACGCTTTTGCAAGCTGTTGCCATTGACTACAAAGTAATATTTACAGCTCAGACATGTTGCCCTGTTCTTTATGGAGAGTAATAAGAAAAAATTTTAACTATGTCACAAAGTAACAGTAAAGTAACAAAGCCCTGAAAAGAAGCACAGTGATGTTAAATGAGTACACTAGTGCAGGAAATAAAGAAGAAACAATCAAATCCATATAGCAGAGAAGGAACTGCACAGTACCATGACTTAATGAAAACAATACCTTTATTTGGGTTATGTATGGCTTCCTATTTACACAAAGGAATGCTTATTAAAGTTATCTACTGCTGTATAAATGGTCCTTTACCATTAACATAGCCAGAGAGGTGGAGAATGGGATGCTTTGCAAATACAAAATACACAGTTACAGTAAAAATGCTTTTAGCACAGCCAGCATTCATGCATGAGAGCTGTTACTATTGGGCTCACAAAATATACTGCACTGAATAAGGCATAGAAACTGTTGCTGAAGTTACAAAACAGCTGCTATCTCGGAGTACTAAGTTAAAGGCAACGGAACTTTGGGTTGCTGTAAGGACTTTGACTTAGTACTTCAAGATGTCATAAGACCTGAATGTCTGAGATTTTTCATAGACACAAAAAGCCGTTTTTAGCTAAAAAAAAAAAAAAAGCGCCAACATTAACTGTACAGGTGCATTATGGTTCACCACATTTCTCAGCGTCTTGAACAAGGTCAAGTGCTAAACTTTTGAGAGTAAAAGTACAAAGACCAATTGAAAGCCAAATGGAGGCAGTGAAAAGCAGGAATAAATTAGCAGATCACAATGAATAAATGGCAAAGAAAGAATGGAAACAAAGCGAACAATTAACGAGCACAGTCAAAAATGAATAAATTAGAGGGCCTGAATGTAATACTGAATGAGAAAACCATAAAAAATCTGAAGACTTCATTTTGGAAAAGCTTTCATTTATGAGTGAAAAGAGAAATTACTTTAAGTTCACTGTTAAGTGTTTCAGAGTTCCAAGTGCCATTATTTCATCCAAAAGGTTTGCAGGATATTTCGCGATGTACTGAATTTGTTAATTTTGTGCTGTGTTTTATTTTGTAGGCAGTGTAACATTTTCAGTTGGACAATATCTGAATCTGTTAAGTCATCAAAACAGGTAAACAGCTCGATGCCAGTAAATAAATACAATGTAAAAACGGCAAAGCTTATCAGGAGAATTAAATAAATTAATAAGTAAATGACATTTATTTTAACATTCAGGCACAACCTTTATTTCCATATTTCATTTCTTTCATGTGTAAAGTATGCCCCCCTCCCATCCTCCCTCTAAGAGTCATCCTCAGTTTTAATGATGTGGAAAAGTGTAACATTAAACAGCACCTGGTGGCCATTATTCCAGCCATAGAGGGCACGGTCCCTGGCATTGTAGTCCAACATAGACATGTGAAAATACTGGTTATGAAAGGGTATGTCTGTATACTCGTATGTGGATGTTTTAGTGGAGTAGGCATAGTACACCTTGGCTCCGGTCAGGTGGGAATTAGTGATGTAGAGAGTCCCACAGATCATAAAAGACTCGCCTGCATTCCTCTTTGAGTATTCTGTGTTCCATGTGTTGATGATCTGAAGCGTGTCCGGATTCAGCTGGCTGATGACAATGTTGCCAGCATTCTGGTTGGTTGCGTACACGGCCCACAGTCCCAGCTCATCTGCCATCAGGTCAATGTCTGAAAAGCCCCCCCAGGTGTATGGGTACACGTTATGGAAGCCTGCCGACTCCAAAGCCCTCTGTGTGACCACGCGACCTGTCTCGAAGCTGTACCTCACGATGATGTTACTCTGCATCTTGTTGTAGTACAGAGAGCCGTTGTATACCACGTGGTTTGTTCCAGCCCATTTGAAAGGCAGATTGTAGGTTCTGGACTCAACTCCTGACACAAAATCAGCGATGGACTTATACTCTTTTACTATCTTGTTGTTGGTGTAGCTGTCCATGTACCACACCTGGGGACAGAAACACGACAATGACATATATAGCCCTCAGATATGCATATACATTTTTCATTAGCCAAATAGTCAATGATAGACCTGTCACTTCAAACAACCTCAGAAACCCTCAGAATTTGGAGTTTTAAAACAGCATCAGGTAGGATGCAAGAGAATTACCATTTTAAGAGTGATTAGTGGTTGTTTTTTTAAAAATAAAACTGTTTCATATGCTTATTTAAAATGATTTAGGTACTGTTTGTCAAGTTTTTTTAAGGCTAGTCATCAGAGCAGTGTATTGATAAATAGGTCAATCTGCATCTGGTATAACCTGCCTCATGCTGCTGTATTAAAAACATGATAAATAGGAAAATGCATAACAAGAGTAAAAAAAAAAGGAAGGGAAGAAGGCTGCTGGTTAAAGATTGTTAGAAAGCACAGGAGAATATTTCAGAATCTGTAAAAGGTTATTTTAAAAAAAGAAGAATGTTAAACAGCTGTGAGGTTATGTTGAAACACTGTCTCGCATGCTATGCCTGAATATTTTATTTATTTATTCTTTTTTTTGCATTTATAGCGTTGAAAACTGTCTAGCTCTGCAGTCTTTTTGTATGTTCAAAAACTGACTGATGGTAATGCTTTAACACATTTGACAAGTCTACACACAATGCGATAGAGATAAAGACTGAAACTTTGTCCTCCCCTTTCCTTAGTAACTCTAATCTGTGTCTTTGTGTGTCAGTTTTCTTTATTTTTAAGTAACAGTTTATTGTGTATGTTCATTTTGAAATTTCTGTGTCGTGTCCAACATTAGCAATCACGTCTGGACAACTGAAGTCTCAGCAGTCTTGAACAGCAGTAGTGCACAAAGGGCAACATTTTCTACCAAGCTTTCCACATTCTGCTAGAATAAAGCAACCATCCAAACAGCTTCACGTACTGTATATCAAACAGGTGAGCAAGCAACATTAAGTTTAATGCCTGAACTCAGCAGTCAAGGGTGCAGAAAGCTTTTAGTAGGTGTGATGCTGTATTTCAACATCTCTCCCCTTTGAACAAAAGGAGGGACACGGGCATATATAAATTATTAAACTGCTCAGTGTTGCTTCAAAGACTTACAACCTAAAGAGATGCACATAAACTCACCCTGTTGTTTTTGGGAGATGCCTGTGGGTCGGTCATCCAGGCTCCAAATCTGGTGCCTGAAGTTTTCACCGTCAGTGGGCCGGTGATCTTCATTAGCTTGCCACATGCTGAAAACACATTTTGCAGCTGTGGTCACATGTGTTATTACATGACTGGAATTTATTTCAAAGCGCTGGACTGCTAAGTGGGTTCTGGATTGTCAGTGTGTAGCATCTGGACACTGCTGCATTTGTGTCAGCTTATTAAAGTTATACATTATGCTAGAAAACAAGAAAAGAACAACAACCCCTTCCGGATGTGTCAGAGTTGGGAGAACACTTATCCCATATACTTTAATATTCCAGGTACTTGGATTACACTTAATTCATCTTACCAGGCATTTTAATGGTGCCAAATGACAGTAGGCTATCACTTGCACACAAGCTTTCAAGTTCCCTGTTAAGAATTGAAGTGCTTTTTTACCCAATCAATCAAAGCTCACACGCAGTGAATGCTTAAGTAATCATCTCCAGCTCCGACAGATTTCCAGCCACGTCCTATTAGCATTCCCATGTTAGCTATTTATGTTGACACTTTGACAGGAGCCATCACTGTTGATAACCTGGCAGTTGGCAAATTGGAGCTTTAGTTATGCAAACCTTTATCAAAGGCTACACTGCTCTAGGGGCAGAATTGATCTTATTAGATGACTTAAACTTCAATGCGTAAAATAGTGTAACCACAATTTTTTTTTTTACAAGTGCAAGTGGCAAAAAAAAAAAGAAACGAGAAGGAAATGTTGAGTTAAAATGATCGATCATCACTTTGAATAAGCCTGAAATAGATTTTTTCCCCTAAAAATCAGAGTGCAAAGCCTCACATTTATCTTTAGCTTGAAAGAATGTTCTCTCACTCTGGGGCTTTTCTCAAGCCAGTAAAGTTATTTCAACCTCCAGTAGCATTTCTGGTCTGTGGATCTAAAATGCCAATCTGCTAGTACCTGCAAGAAATGTGCCTATGAACCCCTCTGGCAATAGATAATCTGTTCTCACTGTGCCTGGATGCCCCTTTTTTCCACCACTGGACTTACTGAGTTTACTCATACAGTTGCGAAGCCTATTTTCCAGGTTTAGGACCCTTTGTTGCAGCTCCTCGTAGTCATAGGCTCCCATCTCCTCCTGAATGCCCATCAACACACCAGACAGGTTTCTGATCTCCTCTTTGAACTGGGAGATGAGCTTGGCGTCTGTCTTGTACTGCTCCAGGACTGGGATCAGTGGCTGCAAGGACTCCATTTTTCCCTTTAGCTCCTGGAGCAGACAGGTGACACAACAGGAATTTGGGCTGTAAAAATACTAGTCTCAACAAATCTCTCAGTTTGGCAGCATATAAGTACAGCAATACCTGCATCTTCTTATAGTTACCTATTAATACTTATGCTTTGCTTTGCACAAAATACAGAGTCACTTCTTCTGATTATGTTGAGTTGAGGGAAAACAGTGAAGAGGAATACAGATATATTTGCAAGAAGGTTTACCTGTCAAACCTTCTGATATGAGTGAAATTAAGCAAACATAAAAGGAGAGACACACTCTAGTGGGAACCAAACAAATTCCACTAATGGATAATACTACTACTAATAATTTAATGGCAATCTTCTTTCTGTGAAAAACCTAAAAGAAAGTTAGTAAAAGGAGGACGCACTGGTATGCATTAACAATAGGTGAATAGGTGAGTGAGTGCAAACTGTAGTGGCGGTGAGGAAGTCATGAACTCACCAAGGTTCTGCTCGCTGCAACTATTCTTCTCAGTCACTGCTGTAAAAACAGCTGTTTCATGGGCAAAACAAATTGATAAATGTTTATTTATAAAGTTGCCATCAGGATATTTGTTATTACTTGGTATCCATCCTGGGAGCCGCCTTCCGATTCTGTCTAGCTTTTATGACAATCTTGCCCTTGGCTGGGCAGTGGTGGACCTGTATTGATCTTATCAGGAGTGAAAGTTGATCAATTCAGATGCATCTCAGGTATCCTTGGAAGAGGTCCCATCCCAGGCTTTCCTGTGATGTTTCTCAAAAATTTAAACATCAAACAAAAATTTACCTGAAAGTTTTTGTTGACGAGTGTCTTCCTATCTGATTCGATCTGCCGGAACTTTGACCGCAGTCCTTTGATCTGGCTCTCCATTCTCATGATATACTGAAAGTCCCTCTGCGTCCGCAGGTTCAGCACCTCGATTGACTGTGACATGTTCTGCACCTTTTGAAAAGAATGAAACAGCGCTGCATTGATTTTTCTGTCCACCACAAGATTAAAATGTCCCCCATGTTCAGCCTTTCAGTAGGATGCCATGCTCTAACTTCCCGAGGAACAAATCAACATTTTGACCTCCAAAGTGATTGTCTTTTAACAATTCAGCAGAGTAGAGCTTCAAATGATTTTTACATGGGCACAGCACTATCACATGGCCGTGTTTGCTATAAACTTGGCTTCCTTTTTATGAGCTCTAATTCTTAATAAAATGAGTCTTTTTCATATGTCATAGACATCCGATGGCTTTTGATGACATATTTAAGAGGAAACACTTGATGCAGAGACTTTACAGTCTTTGTGGTTTAACAAACACTAAATTTATGGGGCATGCAAACAGGAAGAGCTATCTTCCTTTCTCTCTTTTCTCTAACTTAACTTATAATGAACCAGCAGTACTGGAGCACATCTCTTGCACAGTGGCGCAACACTCATACATTGTATTCTGCATACTTGTCTGGCTCTGGTAGAAGGATCCTGAAATGGCCTCACTGATGCCCTGAGGCAGCTTAGTACATTAGTGTCAGAGGGCCCAGTGAATGACAGAGAACACCCTTTGGCATACAACATTAAAATGTAGGCTACAGCTACGTTTCCTTATGTGGCATACTCATTGAGGAAAGTGATTCTAGTGCTGTGCTATTTGTTTGCTTGTAGATAATGCATTTAAATCATGACAGTCATGGGGCAAAAATAACATTTGGAATCACATTTGAGATTTCCCCTACAACTCACAATGATGGCTGTCATGTTCTGAAATCATTTGAGGCAATCAAGTCGAAATGCATACTTTTATTGAAAAACATCTGTGGTGAGAGATGTTACAAAAAAAGAGAAGGAGATATTAATTTCATTTCTCACACAAATAACATTCCCCGTCAAATATGTGAAGCCTGCTAAAATTTGAAACCTTAACAATATCCTTGAATGATTTGTTGCACAATAAGGGGGCTACTTGAGTACTATTAAGGTGGGATGGAATGTGTTCTCATCTTCCCAAGTAGCCATTCAACTGATGTTATCCATGTTACATATGCAGAAGTGGAAAACAGGGTTATGGACCCAGCTGGTGCAATTTCTCAGCGGCTTATGGCAGCAAAGAAGCATGAATAATGATTGAAATTGATGTCGTATGCCTTTGAATTCAAGTGTGCTGTTTCGTTATAGTAAACGCATGGGGTGGAGAGTGAGCATGTGTTTGTGCTGTCACGTATACAGAAGAGTGTGTCTGTGTGGAATGCACCTTCTCCAGGAGCTGGCGGAGCTGCCTGCCTTTGGCATCTCTGGAGCACAGATTCTGTTCAGGAGCCACCACTGTGCAGATGCAACGCCCATCTGCATCCTGAGCTGAGCTGTACACCTGCCACCCTTCCTTTGGCCTGATGGTCTGCATAGAGAGACACATGCAGTCACAAATACACAGACTGCATTTCTACAGACACACAGATGATGTCACGATTCTAACATTGCGGCATGCAACTGTTATGTTTTGTTATTTTGTTCAGAATGGGTCATCCATTCTTCTGCCTTATGGCCCCAAAGCTTTGACACCAACCAATTCCACTGACTTAGAAAAAATCTCTGCTTTGAAAGAATAAAGTGCTTTTGCTGTAAGATATTCCTCTGCTCACTGTGTATGGTCTCCAGTGAATTTCCTCTTCAACAATAAATAGTGTTTCCTGGCCTTGATGAATAACCTGAGAGCTGAAATTCCTCTGTTTCTCCTCACTAGGCCTTCCAGTGCTCTAGCTGAAAGTCCTGCTGTACGACACAGATAAACCTGATTTGTGGGAGCACTTCCTGCTGTTTATTACATACAATATGTTCTACAGTGCCAGCATATAAGGCTTAAAGAACATACTGTTATGCATCATAAGCCAAAGCAGAAAGTTCTAATTCAAAACCATTACATGAAGTCTACACAGTAGTTTTTGCTTCAAATATTGATCAAACTGCTTTGATGTGCAGGAAAAGTTGATAGCTATCAAACACACAAAGGGTAGTATTTGGTGTTTACATGAGAAATTAACTGACTGGCAGCCAAATACTGGCAAACCTCAACTGTGTATGGGAAATTTGCTCTATCTGCGCTACTAGCCTCTTTGGCAGACTGCCAATCCTTATTTGGATTTTGTTTTTTGCATTCTAAAACCAACGCTGGACAAAGAATACCAGGTGAACCATGTGAACTTTGGCATTTACCATGGTTTGAAGCATATGGATAAAAAGTGAGGCACACTGTTTTTAAAGTGCAGGCATCCATTCCTTTTCCCATTCATCCTTTCCTGTCAGCCTAAGCAGTTTAAAGAGCATTTTGAATCATCCATGAAAGATCATGTCCCCTCTGAGCAGGCAAAAACGTCACACTAAGGAGAAAACTGAGACTTTGACTCATCATTTTCACCTACAGAGAAGCTGCTTTTTCTCAGCTTATATTGTTACTGCCACGCAAAGTCATGACGTTTAAGAACTAGCTATCAGGGAAGACATCTGGCTTTGTAGTTTACATAATTTTATCACTATTTTTTTAATACTTGCATCCTGAGTCCCCAGTAAGAATTTTCCTCTTTGACATATTATCTTTAAGTCAATAACTAAAAAACACTAAACAACATCAACCAATAAAATCCTGACGTGCTTTTATTTTTCCCAACACAACTGTTATGTTGACAGTATTAGATATTAAGAAAATTATTTCACATGTCATCAAAGCACTGCAGCCTTGATCTGTAAACCATGCTCATAAAGTTTGTGATCTAAGTATTAAAGCTTATTGTGCCCTGATGCTAAGTTTGTCCTGACACGATTATAAAATAAAACTCATAAAAAGATATTTTATTATTTCTGTTGTGCTTAGTGTGCATTTCATGAAAAACAACAACAACAACAACAAAAATCATAGCCACAGTTAAACGCAGCAGTAGAAGGCGTAGTAGTGGATGGAAATATTTCGAGGTCATATGAGATGCATTGCCACAGCCTGCAAATTATTAGAGATTCTAAATGACATACTGAATCATGACTGCCTCTTTCTGAGTGTATCATAACTGAATGGGATAAAAGAGGGAGAGGAAAAAAATCCTCAGCACTTCTTCTCTTTACTTTGCTTTGAAAGACTCCTGAAAAGAAGCTAGTTTCACTAATCTGTTAAAATGGTCTTCCTCTTATCTCTTGAGTGACGCACATCCTTTCCCCTCTTCTCACTCTCACATTTCCTCATATTAAAATGATTCTGTTGCTCAGCCAAGCCAGATGCACTCTCCAATTAGGCTTTTTTTTATGAGGAACTCTGCACAAAGAGTTTTTTTCTTTCATTAACTAATTCTGACAGCTGGTTCCACTTTTGTTTTGGGCATTTGGACTCTTTTTTTTATTGATAAGAATGCAATTTTGAATACTTCCTTAACTTCAATATTTCTTTTTTTCTGAAGCATCATTACTTCTGCACACCACTTTCACTCGTGACAAGGTGATACTGTGAGGGCCCTACTTTGCAATCAAGACATTGGCAGGGACTGTACTCTGCATGGGTGGGATGAACCTAATCGACCATTGTTCTTGTCCAACTGGCTTGGTGGTCCTCAAGCTGCTCCTCCTAATTTGTGACAATATTCTCAAACTCAGCCCTCTTTAAGAAGCTTGAACAGGCATGTTCTAACACGTGTCTACATTTGATGAATAATTTTAATTTAAGTGTGATTTATACAAAAAAAACCCAAAACACCTGCTAGTAGAAAAATAGGGGTTCAGACACAATTCACAGCACAAAGACGGAGCTCTCCCTTAAAAGTGAGTTGTATACCTGGCAATACTCCAGGATCGATATCAGTGCTTTGTGGTTGATGTAAGCAATAAACAAAGTGCTACGAGGGTGCTCTTACCTCTGCCAGCACTTAAAATATGTGTTGTTAATAAAATTATATTTTTCATACATTATTTCCGCATATAAACGTTAAGCTCCTGCCAGTGTTTGCGTATGCATGGTATATACACGCCATACACACTCCAGTTACTGTATCGCTATCAGTAGCAAAAGAACCAGCCAAACACGCAATAATGGAAGCATACTGAAATGGCTCATTTTTATGTTATTGAGTTTTCATTACACAAATTAAAAACACCTCTAATCACTTTAACTTCTATTGAAAACTCACCACCGTAGGGCAGTATCCGAAAAGCAGGAGAAACAGCAGCGGATTCAGGACCACGGACAGCGACCACATTCTGCCGGCTGCTATAACGTATCCCTCCTCCACCTCCTCCGCGCCCACAACAAACAAGGAAGCAAGCAAACAAACAAAAAACAATCACGCAAGTTTTTTGTCCGAGTGCTCGTGCTACCAGGTCCACTATGCTCTGGTAACAACCGTGGCTTCCTGTAGAGGAGGGGGGTACATCCATCCACTGGTCCCCGTTACGCATGCCATATGGACAGCGGGGAGAAACCTCGTCACTGCAAGGAGGAAAAAAGTTTGTGGGCACGCAAGCAGCGAAAATCCGAGCTGCGTTTTGGTCAAAGGGATCCTTGTTCACGGATGTGACATCATCCAAACGTTTCTCTTGACTTTGAATGAGCCTGTGTGTGAGAAGGAACCACCGGCAGCTGTGAGGTGACAAAAGTTGCAGCTGGCAGCATTTAACAGAAAATGAGAAGGCAGAGATCAGAGCTGCTGCTACTACTGCTGCGGTTTTGTCACTGCAGAGAGAAGGCGCGCCAGACGATTCTGTGAGAGCAGCAGAGAAACATATTGTAGGCTAGATCGTGTTTGTTACAATAAACAAATAAATAAATAAATACAACATAAATAAATAAATAATTTGCCGACCACTGATAGCTGCTTTAAGCCTCAAATGGTCAGTTTCGTTATATTATAAAAACACATTTCCCAGTTTAAACCTAGTATATGGAAGTATAGCTATGGAAGCCCATTTACATCAAGAAAAATGAATAAGGACTGCTCAAAAAAAATTTTAAGGAAAAATTTAGGGAAAACTTCTCAATAGGAAAAAAATTATGCTAGATATCAATACTGATAAAGCATGTAATGTGTTATGAATGATAGGATGCCACATATTTGAAATAACAATTAAAAACCTACAGTGGGCTGAAATCAAAGACACCCCGAAAATCAGTTAAAAAAGTGATACAGCAGGGTAGATCATTTTGACAAAATTTCCCTGTGACAACTCAAAATGGTACTCAGTCATTTGTAAACACCCCCCCCCCCCCAACAAACACACACGCCCTCAGTGTGTGTGTCTCTCAGAAAATTTGGGCACACGCCC
>VUQK01000993.1:2739-16525 GCA_015106715.1 Bujurquina vittata | reverse complement strand
ATCCTTCTTCTCACATTCAAGGGTATGAATAATCAGGGCCCATCTTATCTTATCCGCATAGTACCATATCTTCGCAATAGAGCACTTTGCTCTCAGACTGCTGGCTTAATTGTGGTTAAAAGTAGAATGGGATGCAGAGCCTTCATCTTTCAGGCCCCTCTTCTGTGGAACCAGCTCCCAGTTTGGATTCAGGAGACAGACCTTAACTTTAAAATTTGAAATTTTTATTTAATTGATCTTATCCTATAAATTTTCTAATTATTAAATTTGAAAAACAAAAACAAACAAACAAAAAAAACAGTATTAGAAGAATTAATTTTGTAGGCCCCGAACACACTGATTTCTTGCTTTCCCTTGGATTTTTCTTTGTGGCTTGTTTGTTTAATGCTTCAAGGCAATAAGTCATCCAGTACTAGGAGCTGTTAGGGGTTAAGTATCTTGCTCAAGGATACATCAGCCAGCCAAAACACTCAAATGCAAAACATTGACCCTGTCCCTGTTTCCTCTGACAAATCCAAAGGACATCAGTCATAAATATAAACTGACTGGCAGAGGACACGGATTGCTCAAGCTATTATACTTTAATATCTGGATAACAAGTCTGTCAGTGTCACAGCATTCATCAGCCTTCATTCACTTTCGTCTGACTGCACCATGGACACTATCACTCCACTGCCACTGTATTTTCCTTGAGGAGCAAAGCAGGCTGAGTGAAGATCCAGGCTTGCAGGAAGGGCCAAGGTTTATCAAGCGATAACGCTCCGAGACAGAGTTGAACTAGAGTTCAAACTGAAAAATCCTTCACAGATTGCCACCATACAGTCACATAGGGGTCACCATAAATACCAAATTAATAGGTGAGATCCAAGAGGTAAATGTGTAACAGTTGGTGGCAGTAACCTTAATTTATCCCTTGATACTGGTCTGGAATAGCGATGGCAATGCCAGCTTATTGGGTGGTCAGTTTCTAATCTACCACTATGATCCAGCCAGAAACATCTCTACCTCTACAGGATCAATAGCTGTAAATTTGCCAGACATTCCTGTCCACGCACAATTCAATGTTCCTATCGCGATTATTTCGGTTGAGTTCAGTTTTATTTATACAGTGTTAGTTCACCACAGTAATCTCAATGCACTTCCACTTCTACTCAACTGCATCCCACAGATGTTGTAATATTAATACTGTACGTGTTTGTACTTTAGTTAAGAACTTTAAACAAAAGATATGAAGAATTTGAAAGATGATGTTTTTGATAAATTAAACTTCCCAGCAGTTTATATATCCATCCATACATTTTATTCCGCTTATCCAATTCAGGGTCGCTGGATCTTATCCCTGGTATCACCATGCAAGAGGCGGGATAACACGGAGAGACAGACAACCATTCACACCTATGGGCACTCTAGAATCACCAATTAACCTAACCCCACCAACTGCATGTCTTTAGACTGTGGTAGGAAGCTGGAGCATCTGGAGAAAAAACCAACGCAGACATGTGGAGAACATGGAAACTCCACACAGGCCGCAGCCAGATGGTGGATTCAAACCCAGGACCTTCTTGCTTTTACTTTTAATTCTTCATGTATTATGCCATTGCAGCAAGTATTTTCAGTGTACCAGTACTTGTAACAAAGTACCCTTACAGTTTAGGATAAACGCTTCCTCCAGCACTATGCTGATGTTAGTATCTATCACAGTGTGTATCCTCTTGTTTTTACATCATCATTACTGAAGAAATAAGTTTTAAGCCTCATTATCATTTTGAAGTATAAAGTTGAACAATTTAAAGTATGGATTTATAGTAAAAATCTGTAGTTTTAGAGTGCTGTATGAATATCAATGAGCTCCTTGAATCACTGACTGGAAAAAAACAGACTACACCACTTCAAAAGCAGACAGTTTCATATTTCATTTATGAACCGCTAGCACATACTTCCAATAAAAATCTTTAATCTCTACAACCCAACCACTTGTGGTTCAAGTGTTCTTTCTGTGAGCTGTCTTTTATTGCGAGTTATGGATTGGACAGTTCTTTTTGCTTACTACTAATAGGTCACAACATGTCAGAGACTGAGAGAAGATGAAATGGAGACAAAAAATAAGGAGGCAAGTCGCTGCGAAGCTGCCAATATTAAGAATTGATTCACAGTTGCAGCCAATTTCAGCAGATGGTGAGTGAATGTAAACGGAACTTGGCAATCAAATTTCCTACAAAACACTTTATGGATGCGGGGGGGGGTGCATAAGAGGATTGGAGAGTTGTGAAGGAAATGCACTGAATGGAAAGGAGAACAAAACAAGCCCTATTCCAGCAATATGTTCCTGCCTGCAGTTACACTTGTTCCAATGCAACTTTAATGATGCAACCATGCTTGCCATGTTAACTGACAGGTCTGCTCGTGCAAAAATTGGATTTTTGCTCTCACTGATATTGGATCTAAAACCCTGAAATGAAAGAAGTCAAGCCTACATTCACAACAACAGCGTGGGTACTACCCAACTATGATGAGCGAGCAAAGCAAAGAGTAGGAAAAAGGACAGAGGAAATAATAGAGAAATAACAGATTTAAATAGTCTCGGAAATTCCAGAAGCGGTATTTTGAGGTCTTAAGAGTATGTACCTATAAAAAGTGTCCTGAAGACTGGCTCAAGTAAAATATGTTTCCTAAGTCAGAAATATTGACTCCATAAATACATTATTGTCCAAGGCAGACCCTTCAGGGTGCCTCACAGCTAAAGGCACCCTGTGTTTACAACCACCACAGGCCTAAAGAATTCTCCTTCATCACACTGAAGACCACACAGCTCTATGTTTTCATCTCCATCAAGAATAAAGTAAGCAGAATAAAGTCTCATCTTATTAGGACCATGACCGGCTCCTGTTATTATAAGAGATAAAGTAAGGATCAGTGTATAACATGAGAGGGGAAAATAGATACAAGGTTCAACCGAAAGTTGTTTTCATTTCTACTCACACACATAGATAAAGGGCTGACCTGATATCCAGCCAGCCTATAGTCTGTAGATAAGTTTTTATCACTGTATATTATTGGCTATAGTTATCCAGTATATTCACTGATGTATCTTTTTATATCATTGTTTTAGAGTCTCTGACATCAGTGCACTGCATTCAGATGCTCGCCTGCTAGTTATGAGGCCACATAACTAAAGTAATGCCACATAGTTCCTGGCTGTGAGCACAGATGCCCGATCTACCTGCTCTTTAAATCTTTTGTTTGCAAGAACCAGCCAATCAAAAGAAAGGTGGCTCAAAGTGGGAGGGAACTAAAATTGATTGGTTCAGAATGAATATAAAGGATAATTTTGATGTCTGCACAAAGTCCAAGAATTAAAATGTTACAACGTTACTAAGCCAGACTGAGAATAAAGGGAAATAAAACATCTCTATGAAAACTGTCAAATAGATGGCCTGACCTTACAAAAATCTGAACCAGTTCTAAAAATTCTCAATTGTAATTCTGCCAAAGTTGATGCAACAGGATTAAAGCACAACAACGCTGCATCCACTTGAATCACACTATTATAGGCAGCCTCTTAACTGAATGTGCCACACTCTGCGACCTTCTAGAAATGCCATTTCTAGAAGGTTGCAGAGTGTATTTTTAATAACAGATACAGACTGGCTTTAGTGCAGGGACACCCCCCACCCCCCCAGGGTGGAGATGGCTTATTTTGTCTAACTACACGATTCTGCACCGGTCTAGCTGCTATCATGGTAAGTAGAGTGTGCCAAATCTGAAACTGTGAGGATCATAGCTTTACAGACAGCACAAATAAGAATGGAACACAAGAGATCTTTTTCTAACCTCAAGGGGAACCACTGTTGTGTTTGGCCTGAGGGCCGGACAGACAGGTGGGATGAAGCTGAGGGTTCCTGACAGCTCATGTTCTCCCACGCCAAACTGGAGACAGGAGCTGTGATAAAAATCCAGAAAGAACTGTTGTGCGCCAGTCGAGGAAACTGATCTTGTTGCTCTCCCCTGCCGTCTGCGCACGCAGTCACTAAGTCATTATCATTTTCAGAACAAACACGTTCTTCGTCTGAGTTAAACTTTATGTAAACAGGCTTCATAAGGAGAAAGGCTCAGTTCCTTCTATTCCCCACTGCATTCAAGACAGTGCTATGCAACAGAAGGCCAAACCAATAAAAAAACAGAAGAAAAGAGCAACTGCATGGAGCTATTTCAAGTTAGGCCTTAAGCACTTCTGTCAAGTGAATCAGCTTTTTTTTTTCTTCTTTCTTTCTTTCGTGTGAGATGTAGAGTCTCAAAATATTAGCCCATAAGGCCATTATCAAGGCAACACTAGTAGCATGAGAGCATCTGCGCTTGCCTTCGGGCTTTTTCCTATACCCATCGCACCATGATGGTCTATGGCTCAGATAATCCTGGGGGGCTTGTGGTCATAGAAACCCACTCATGTATGAATGTTACTTTGTTTAAACATGACTCCAGGAGAAGACACAGAGAGGAAAGGACAGGACAGGACAGTCCTGGAAGACACGTCACGTGTGGGTGATGTAACAGGAAAGTGTGTGTGTGTGTGTGTGTGTGTGTAGGTGTGTGTGCGTGTGTGTGTGTGTGTGCGCGCGCGCGCGCACCGTGGGGGGATTGGTGCCCAAATATTATGCAGACAAGAAGAAGCTGACAGGTTGTGTGTGGGGTTTTCCTCACACAATTGTGAAGCGTCTGAGTGTAAATAGAAGTTCTGCAATGCAATGTAAGTAAATTGCATGAATTAATTAATCAGTCTAGTAATAAACCATAACCAGAAGATTTAGCAGGTTTAGATGTTTCTCGTGATTTTATTAGTCCGTGAAATGGGACAGAAGTTCGGACAGAAGGCATCTTTTTCTATTGCAAATAAATCTGCTATATGTATTTAATCATATTTCAAAACATAATGAAGAACATCCTTATGAATTTCCCAGAGTCTAAACTGACTAATTCAAGTTGTTGAATCTTTCCAATTTATTGCCACATATGAAACAATTGGCTAATATTTTTTCCTTGAAGCAGTGATCTTCTTTTAATTAACCAGTCAATTTATTGACCTGTTTGGTATCTAAAATGTGCAGTTTTTACATCACCAGAGTTCCTTTATGAAGTGATTTGAAAATTGTTTTTTTTTAAGTGGATTAACATCCAAAGACAGACTTTTTGTTATTACTTATGTGAGCCACATAGTCTGGAAAACATTACTAGATAACCTGTCATTGTAATTAATTTTCCTGTGAACGTATTCATAGATATTAGATCTAAACTAAGTCAAGACTCTGCAACATACTTTCAAAAACTACTGCACTGCGTCTGAGTCTCAACCAATACTCCAGCTAGTCTTAGGTATGACATCTCCATTGGAGGCTGTATAAACACTGAACATGACCCCAGAGCATCTTGGCGTTGGGAGGAACATGTTGTATATGGAACAATGGCTAAAAATAACCCAGTGTTAGCTTGTCTCTTTCTATCTTTTTATTAGTGCAACCTCTTGCAGTTGTTGAATTGAACCAAATTCATTTAAAAGACATTTAAAGGGACTCTCTGGTTTATGATTCAAAACACATTGAAGAAAAAGACTGAGCTGGAGGGGTTTATAATTTTATGACACGTCAATGAAGATATTTGATGAATGATGATCCGTCACACCTCAGTGAGTCTATCAGTGGCTCAATAATGAGCTCCGTGACCCAGTAATGGAGGTTGTGACCTTTAGGAAGATGGTAAAAAAAAGGGTGTGGGGGCAAAAATTTAAGTAATATGTTCACAGGGTGACTCTGGATGAATCATTAAGACTTTGCATGAAGGCAAAAAAATGTCTCAAGTCTGCCCTGCACCCAGCATTTGTCTCTCTTCAGCCCTTGTGTGTGTGTGTGTGTGTGCGTGTGTGCGTGCACGCGTGCATGTCCGTGCATGCCCGTGCCTCAGAGTGTGGAAGAGTGTGCCAGGCAAGGCAGTGACAGGGTGTCGGCCGCGGTCTGTGAACCTGGCTGCTCTGTTTAGCTCCGCCTGTGACAGAGAGCGAGGGGGACATTGCCCGGCCGTGGCTGCCCCAGCTGGGCCAATCAGGCGTGAGCACTCACGGTCACATCAGCGCATGCCTTCTGCCATGTGCAGCACTGTGGCACAGATCCCCTAATATGCTCTCTGCAGTTGTAGTGGCACTCTGACTCGCATGTCTTTGTTCAGATAATAAAGGTGACGCTGTGCGCTTCATTAAAAATATGTGTGTCCTCCTTCACTGCACTATCAGTGTTTACAGGATGCTGAAATCACATGGCTGGACAACAGGTTCCCAGTGTAACCTTGTTACAGTGTAGAACACCTGGAAGTGACTGCTGTTGTGATTTGGCACGACGTTTATTTTTAATTCTAGTTTCAGTTTCACGAGCACATTAAGAAAATGGGGGGAGCGGGGTGTAGATGAAGTATTTTTGGGCTATGTACATACATTTGATGGTTTATATTATATTGATATGTATTTGTATTCTGTTGCTAATTAATTGCATGTACCTGCCAAGGAACTACAAATGGAAATTAGCTAGTTGCAAAAATTTTGTACAAAGCAGCATTTTTCCTCTAATAAGATCAATTCTTTTTGCATGGTCCCAGACAAAGACTAAAACTAAAACGTTATATACAGAAGCCCACAACAGGAAGCACAGGGATCTATGATGACTTTTTCTTCTTAATATATCGTACATTTTAAGCTTTTATCACTGTTGCTGACATGTACAAATTTCCTTCAGAAATACTGCTATGCAGGGTGCTGCGTAAGAGGCAATGAAATGCTTTATGCTTAAAATGATTTGTTTATTGTTCCAGAGCACATGTTTCTTCATTTTGTAATGTCAGTAGAAGTTACTACAGCTGGAAATAATTATCAGTTGCTACTGGGCTAAATTCAAACATTAATTGAAACAAAGTGACTGAGGCTGACAGCTAGCAGTAATTTTGCTGGAGGATCACACGATCTGATGCTTGTTTTGGTCAGTTGTTTTTTTTCAAACATGTATAAAGTTTACATTATTAAGAGAAAACAGGGAAAACTATACAAAAACAAAGCAAAATACACATCTCTTCATATTTGCTGATTTAGTGCACATAAATCCAAAAAAAAAAAGCGGGAAGTGCACCCTTATTTAATTACACCCCTTCTCCGTAAGTCATCAGTTATTATTTATCCACCTTCTTTATTGATATTAATCTCAATAACAACAATATACATATTTCTAATTGCACAGAATTTTTTTTCTTTAATATTCTTTATACCTCTTTATATAACTGCTTTATATCTGCCTCAGCTCCACAATCAGACTGTTCCACAGTTTCCCTCCACACACACACACACACACACAGAAACACAAAAAACTTTCCTGGTAGCAAACACATTAACAGCTTTGAATCTGCAGAACCCTTAAATTATAACTTCCTTCTCTTACAAAAAAATATACCTTGAATATTCCCCTGTAGTTGATTATTTTGTGCTCTAAACAAAATTTATGCTGTTTGGAATTACACTTCAAAAATATTACACCCCAGACCATGATACTTCAAATGGGGAGTTAAAATATTAAAAAGAAGAGAGAGGGGAGTAACGTGATGGATGCCAGTGGCCTCTAACGCCACCCTGTTTCCAGCACTCTTTGTTCGCTACTCTCAGGCAGAACCATGTTCATCTTTGAAACCAAATTTAAGACATTCCAACCCCCACTCACACTTACTTCATGATAGGGTGGAGCAAGGTCTCACAGTGGATTCACCTAAAACCCCCGGTGGTAATGACCCACACCTTATTTTACACCTTGGCTCCTGTGATGACACAGATGTTTAATAGTGGGTCATTGACCACCTCCAAAGGGGACACCCTCGCCACAGTTTAAATACGTGGGACTCTCCACCTCTTGATTTTAGAACTGAAGAAACATCTTGGATAAGAGGCGAGATGTCTTCAAAGAAATTTAAAGAGGTTGAGTGGCCTTTTTTTTTCAAGCTTTTGAGACAATCACGACCTGGATGACTGAGAATCTAAAAGGACATTTTTAATAAGATCAACCTAAAATTCTTCTGTGGAAATTTATACAATTTCTTTACTTCAAAAATTTTTCACGTTTAAAGTATTTCGTTCTTTACTTTTAAACTGTGGGAGTGTATTTTTCACCCAATGAATAAAATGACAAAACCTGAAGCAAGTGAATGACAAATTTATATAATAAATACATTAGACATTAGAAAGCTGCAGACTAACTTAACTTTTCAGTCTAACGGGGAAAATATGTTTATCTTATCCTTGAAGGTCTCGCTACAGTACAGTACGTATGGTTAAATGGCAGTATGTCCTGTTATTATGCTGGATAAAACTGCCATGTAAATGACTGGAAAAACATTGGGGGATGATTAATTTAAAGTTTTTGTTTTATTTACATTTCCTCAGGTTTTGGGTTATTAAAATGGGCATTTTTAAGTATTTTAGAAAAAAAAGGAAAACATGACTGGAGCCGAATTGTCAAACTGACACTTTAAATTAATCCGAGTTCACCAACAAGACGAGATTAAGATGAGAAACCGCAGATGAAATTGAAGCAACAGGTATGAGTCACATGAGCGCACGGTGTAGAAGCCCAAGTGTTACCTCATCGCTGCTGCACCCGGGAATGTGAGTAAACCACAGAGAAGGACAGGTTGTGTCATTGGTGAGTGACAGTGAATGAAAGACATCTCTCTGCCTCCATCCCTGTCACGTTGTGGACTCCGCCCCTCCGCTATCCTGAGGGAAGTGGCATAAGACCTGTCACCCTGAATCACAGCCTGGGCCATGACAGCTATGCTCATATGTAAATGTGTCAGCATACACAGATTTGTGAGCATGACATATCAGTTTGAATATGCATGTGCAACACTGACTGAAGCGTAAACACCTCTGTATGTGCAGGGCTCAGAACATCCACGCGTGTGTGCGTGTTTCCAGGCTCACGGTATATATGTCTGAGCACATCCCGGTATGTAACAGTGACATTCCCAGTGGGAAGGAGCCTCACGACTGATTTCATTTGCTGGGCTGCCCGTATGTCTTCATGAGCACTGGCTAGGTGAAAGTGACATCTGATTTCATATACACTCAGAGGGGTTCTCTCTGTCTATAACTTCTTCTCTTATGATAGTTCCCCTGCTTGCACCTCCTGCAAGCTGTCATTTATCACTTTTCTGTCTCAAATAAATTATTAGCATAAGTCTTGTGTACTTGTACTCTGAATTTGTCGAACCAAAGCGAGACATTGTTTTGGGTGCGAGTAATTAATGATGTAACGGTCCCATTTATTTCAATTAAAGCAAATCTACATTTACTTTGTTGTAGCATTAATATGTCACATATTATGGCAGAAATATTCAATTTCAAGAACTTTAAAATCCAACAGGTTGATGATATAGCCGGTTAGTGCTGTGACCTGTCATACATTACATTTTAACATATGAAATGGCCTTGCTCCTCAGCACATCATAGACCTGTTAACCTCAGTCTGGGCCTTTACTCAGATCATTAACTGGGATCAGAATGGCAACTTTATTCTCTTTAAAATTTCTACTTAAACATTATTTTATCAAGAATGTTTTACAAATGTTTGAGATATGGTTATGTTTTTTTCTCAATATTTGCCTTTTTTATATCATTTTTGCTTTTCTTTGTTCTCTTAAGTGTTTATTTTCTTTCTGTGAAGCACTTTGCAACTTTATTAAGAAACTGCCCCATAAATTAAATTAAAACTAATGAAAATTGTTGCGACTTAATTTCTTATTTACAAATCAACTTATTAATAAAAGGTCTACAGGGAAAGTGTGTAGTTGCATAGAATTATATGTGTGAAACACAACACTGCAGTTTTAAATCAGCACACACAGCACCACTGCATTGCAGAGCCTTTGCAATGTGAACACGTGCATTGCACGGCTATCACATGCTGCAGCAATACAACATGGATGACACAAAAATCCCAGTGTTCAGGATTCCCTTTGTCAGACAAAATCGGACACTACTTTTTCCCCATTTTTAGCTAAAAGATTTACAGAGCTGCTGTGGCATCACTGCGACACGTGCACCGACACAACCGCGAAGGGTCAGGGCCGACTCCAGGGCTCATTTTCCAGAGGAGTCATCCTGAGTCACAGAGAGCACGCACAACCCTCCCCTACTCTTTGTTGTCTAATATTTAAGGTCTCCCCTTTAATATCAGGCATGCTGGACACAAAGCATGCTCAACTGCACGCACATGCACACATTAAACCACAATAATCTCTCCACTTCATTTGGGAAGCACATGAAGGTCAAAATCTTTATCAACTGATTTTCGTAAAATTTGTTTTTTTTTATTTAATGAAAACTGTTTATGAACCAGTTAAAAATTTCAAAGTTATCTAAAGCGAACAGACACAGTCAGATGCCAGTTATTTATATATCAGTGTAATGGAACAAATTTCACTAGTTTTGCTCAGTCTTCTAAATGAAACTATTCTCCCAGAAAATTGCCATTTTGCTCATTCCACAAACAATTCCACCACATCATGCAAATCCATAAATTAGATCCCAACTGCACTTCCAAAGAGAGAGCCAAACTTTAAATAAGGAGCAAATGTGCATTTATGGAGGAAAAATGGATGCGATGCAACGAGACACACGCTCTGCTCTATCATTTGCATTTGGCGACCCCCCTCCCCCTTACAATTCCAAACACTCGGTAATTACAAAAAGAGCAAAGCACCTTCCTTCTGCTCTTACTTTAAAGTCATTTACAGGAACTGGCAACCAGAAATTGCAGAGCAGAGTACACAGTGTCAAGCAGAGGGAATCCAGACTAGTTGGCAGGCATAAAGACAGTTTTCCCTCAGTGCGCTGCACTCTGAGGATTAAGCCTGCCAGTGTGCTCACGTCTGCTAAACAAGATATAGACATAATACCTTGATGTTTCATGTTGGGCATAGCCAGTTAGGAGACAGTGCAGTGGCGAAGGATCTCCCATCATCTCCACATATTTCCCACTTCATCTACAACGCTGCACTCAACATTCCACCTTTGAGGCGCCAGTATCATTACAAGTTGATGGTTTTGTGCTGCAAAGAAAAACCTGCTTCTAATATGCAAATAGGAATGGGTTGGGGTTTTTTTTGTTGTTTTTGTTTTTTGATGTAGTGGCTGAAAGCATAAAATTTACCTCTTACTGTACTGGCTCCACATCATACATTCTGAAGGAAAGAACTGGGAAAAACAGGAAGTGAATTACTCCATTTATTCAAGATAGCTGCCCATAAAGCATGTAATTGACTTAAACACATCCCGCAGACATTTCAGCTGACAATTATGGTAATTGCAGATGGTTGATTTAATTGCAAGTGATTAACATAAAATAACATTCAAGTAACAGCACAAAGGTAGATAATTTGATACACATAATATTCTAGAGATTAAGGCGGTTTTTAATGGTGGAAACTAAAAGAGGAATTTCATGGATTTAAAACTACCTTGCGTGACACATCCTTTGCTCTTATTGTGCACATCTGGAGAGTTGCAGGGCTTTAATGTTGCAGTCTTGGGTGTCTAGAAATAAATATTACAGCTTACACATCACATTACATGTGAAACAATGAATTGCATTTGTGTTCACATTCTAGTATGCAACACATATGTATGTGATATTAAATTTATAATTAGCACTGGACATAAAATCATCACATGTACACTATTGTGGAACTTAAAAAAACAAAACACTCGCATTTCACTTTTTTATGATTCAAACAATCAAGTGAGATCTAGAAAACTTTCAACTTTCCACACATTTCTGCTCCTGTGTAGTAACACCGGCATCAACTGACCAAGATTTTGATTTGAATCTATTGAAAACTGGAATAATTGCAACAATCAGCATGTTTGCGGTCCTTAAACTTTCGCAGAGCTTCAAAAGTCTTTGAAAGGTTGCAAGAAAACTGAATGAATCTTTGTTTGAATTCAGGAGCATCCTTCTACATTTTAACTGTAAATTGGAAGAAAACAATGCTAATGCGTTCGTATCCTAATGCTGGTTCTGAGCTGAGCAGCAGGAATAGCTCGATTTAAGGGGAAACAGTTCAACATGTCAACAACAGAAAGAACTACAACACAGCTACACTCTGATAACGTGTTAACTTTTTTATAGTTTAGACATGAAACACAATTAGCTTATAAATGTCAATGCTATAATGAATGCTTATAAAATGTATGTGGAAAAACTAGCTCCACCTCCACCAGCTGCAACAGTAAAATGGTTACATATTAATCATATTACTCTGAATTTTTCTCTCTTAATTACTTGTTTTTTTTTAGCCATGTGAAATTGTGTTGTTTACACTCAAGCTTTAATCTTACAATTTGGAAATCGTCACTTGCATTTGCAGCATAGTGGATAGCCATCTTTGTCAGTTTTTTTTTTTTATTTTTATCTCTTCTGGACTTGACTCATTGTTATATTACTTTGGTTCACTGTAGAAGCACAGCACTTTTTCTTCTTTGCTTTTTTTCAATTGGGCATCTATAAATCAACTTACCAGACAGCTAAGAGGCTATGTAACATTGCTCCAATTTTTCTGGGACATCTTCTGATCATTTAATAAGCATCCATGCACGATTTATCACTTATTTCTGCCAGGTCATAGGTTCCTTTGGTGTCTCCAGGGGTGAAATAATGCAAAAAAAAAAAAACTCACTGTATTTGATATAAAAAGAGGACAGTAGCACATTCATCATAATAGTAACTGAAGTGAAGCATTTTCCTGCTGCCAAAGAGAATGTGCTCCTCATCTTTCTCTCAGTGCTGGAGCGCACAGGGGTCGACTTCCCATCCTCCCACATTGGCATAAGTTCCACCCCCAATGCACAGAGAGTGAAATAATGGTCTCCAGTGGGGTGCAAGGGTAAAAAGGTGGGAGGAATATCCGATAGAAGAGATTGGACTGCCTCACAGAATAGTTTCACATGCACAAAATGTTCATTAAATCTACACTATGAAAGGCTGTGAAATGCCAAAACTGCATTTCCTTGATGGAAATGAAGAAAGAAGAATGGAGGGCAAATGGAGGTTGATAGGTTTCTGCTGGCATCCCACCAAGGAATAAATTCCAAATAAATACATACCATCTATATGTTATGTACAAAGTAAGCATCACTCACTAGCACTGAGCTCTTTCAACTGGCAATATCCCAAATCCATTACAATCGCTGCACATATAGCGAGGATTTTCTGAAGCACAGGGGAGAAACTCATTATGGTGGCTCATATGTGAGCCATCGCTCGTATGGCATTGACAAATGCTCGACACACAAACCAGCGTGGCATAATTCAAAGACGTCCAGCACAATGAAAGGGTTTCTCATCATCGTGAATAATGCCCGGTGCTGGCTGCTTCTCAGCTTTAAGCGGTGGGGAATGTTTCTTTTGATATTCTGACTTTATGGAATTATCAAATAATTCCGGAATCAGCAAATATGTGTATGTATGGAGCACCATGGGAATAAGCATTCACAAATGGATGAATAAAACCTGGCAAGTGCTTTTATATATATATATATAAAAGCACTTTTATATATATATATATATATATATATAAAAGTGCTTTTATTCTATATATATATATATATATATATATATATATATATATATATATATATTTTTGTCTATACACCCTATTCTTCACACACTTTTTGTCTACACACTCTTTTTTTTTTTTTTTTTCCCCTCCT
>VUQK01000992.1:1154-11831 GCA_015106715.1 Bujurquina vittata | reverse complement strand
TGACCTCACGTGATTTTTATTTGTATGCATTTCAATAAAGAATGATATCTGGGGTGGCTGTAGCTCAGGAGGTAGAGCAGGTCACCTCCTGATTGGAAGGTCAGGGGTTCAATTCCCGGCTGCTCTGAGCTGCGTGCCAAAGTATCCTTGGGCAAGATTCTGAACCCGAGTTGCGAATGTGTGCGACTGTTAGACAATAAGCGCTTACTTACATAAGGAAGTGGGTGTGAATGTGCTGTGTAAGTGCTCAGACAGAGCAGAAAAGAGCTCGTCCATTTATTAGGAGGCAGCTGATTCTCTGGGCAGCATTTCCTGTTAAGGATTATTATTATATTCATTTTGTTTTCTTTGTTCTTCTAAAACATAATTCAAGAAGTTTGTAGTGAATTAAAAACAAGTGTAAAGTTTATTTGCCCTGCTGAAACACATTTTAATATATTTGATATAATTTTGAGTAGGATTGTTTTTTTTTAATCATTTTTATTTATGCAGATCAATTTTTTCTTGTTTTCTTTCTTTAAAGGAATTTTTTTTAATATATGCCACTACACGGATTACTGAATGTTTCAATATCTTCTCAAAAAACAGTCCAGATTTTTGTGAAGTAAGAAGCCTGTGTTCCCTCGCTCTGTCTCTCTGACTTTAAGCACTTTACTTGTTTACATCTGAAACCATTTTATTTGCTTTTCTTTTCACGCAGACCCAGATTCAAGCAAGTTCAACAGACCCTGCAGCTGATTTCTCAAAGGAAGATAAAACTATAATACAGGAAACAAAAGATGAAGGGCTCAAACACATAATACAGACTGAAAGCAACAGAGGTGCTGCAGACAAAGCGGTGGCTTGTGTCAGAGGAAAAGGGCTGGACAGTAGCAGATGACTCAAAATACTGGGATGCATTTCAAGCACTTTGGCCAAGAAAACTGGGGAAGAGTGACTGTATTAGTCAAATATAGACTAATTATAAAAAAGGAATGAAAGCTGAGAAAATGTAGAGTAAATTAAATGTCTTATCAGTAACACAGCTCTATCACTGAGGCTCAAGAGGATCTGACATATAATTACGATTTAATTAAATCAATATTTGATAAGTGTAAGAGAGTTTTTCTTTTAGCATTGTTCTTTCATCTGTAGTCCTGGGATGTTTAACAGTCTAAACCATCAGTGCAGGTCACCAGGTACAGGTGCATATCAAACCATACAGTTATTAAATTAATAAATTACTTACAGTCAGTAGGGAGATGGTAGGAATAATCTTGCATCTAAGAATCTACAATGCTATGCAAAAGTCTTGATCCACCCCACATTTCTTCAGATTTTGCTAGAAAATGGGAAATTGGTGCAGTGATCTATTAAAATGTGCCAACATGAATGGAAATACAGTATATAAGGAAAAACAGAGAGGGACTGACAAAGAGCCAGAATGAGGACCTGAGTGACGATAACAAACCACCTCTGGTCTTGTGTAAGCACGTGTGAAGGAAGCACAACCAGGCTTAAGGAGAACTGGACCTCCATCGTTCAGCACATCACCGATGTGCACCAGTGGACCTGAGGAAGACAGCATGTGGCTCCAGCCAAACTTTGCTGCCTTTGAGTAACTGATCGCAACTGTAATGTAAATTCATGCCACCTGCTTTGCTGAATTCTGCATTCTCCAAACGATTGCTTCACTTATATTTAACTTGGAAAACACATTTCTTTCAGCTCTTTATAAACCCCGGAATGATTTAAAGAACTTCAACCCTGTAATACCTGGCATTATCACAAGATGGCAGCAAAGGTATTCAGAATAAACTCCTCTCTTTCTCGTCTTCCAGTTGATGACGTAATCCTTCTGTCAATGAAAAGGAGGGAATTGTGTTTGAAATCAAGGCGCAGACACTGGCAAAGCACTCTGACTCCTTCACTCTATCAGGTAGAGATTGATGGAATCTTGATGGAATATTCTTCACGCGTTCAAATACCGAAGTGTTTCTTTTATTCAGTCACTCTTCGTATCATAATGACAGATTTTAAAACATTGGCTATCAGCCCTTTCCTCCATGTCTTGCTGTAGGCTGTGTGTGAGGGATCCCGCTGCGTTGCACCAATAATAATGCAGCCTGCAAAATTAATATGCGCACTGTGACGGTGGGTCTAAATAAATTCATCCACTCTCCATGGCCCCACCTCCAACATTTGTGTTTTAGTAGCTGTGGTAATGGCAGGCAGCCAGCAGTGTGTGTGTGTGTGTGTGTACTTGTGTGTGTGCAGTCAGGATTGCTGTAAAATTGTTTGCTGCACTGCACTGATAGAGTTTCTCAAAGTAGAAATCAATGCTTTTTGTCATTGCTCTCACCGCACTGTACATCATGACACCTGGGTGGTATGTTTGCATGTATCTGTGTGTAGTGGCAGATCAGAACTATCGGAGGTATTTTCCATTTGGCCCACCCTGGTGGGTCAGTCAGTCGGGGCATTTAATGTCTCTCAGAACTGACTGATTTGGGATCTCTTTGACAGAAGGTTTGTGGCCATCAGTAAACCACATGTCAGTACATACAGTGACCAATAGTAGCAGCAAATTAGAGGGCAAAAAGTCCCAGGCTCTCTCGTTTGGCCGCCATTTTTTCTACCACAGTCAAATCCACTACAAAAACAACATCACTTCCAGGCCAGATATCCTGACACTATGGTTACCTATCGACATACACAATCTACTTCCTGGACTTGAGATTTGGGATTTTCCAGAATAAAGAAGCTGAATGAACATTATAGGGTGTTGTCAACACACTGCATGCTCTAGGAATGTCTTGGAAAATTGCTTCCGGAGGTGGATGTTTTCCCATGTCAGCCTAGGCAAAATCCATGCGTCTACCACACATCCACTTCCAATTTATTGGACATTTTCTGGGGCAAACTTCTAGTTCCATAATGTGTCCAGTGACAGTGTTAAATCTATGATAGTTTATTTTTAGCATGGCTCCATGGTGTAAATTAGCCTTTATACATGTGGTGTAGCGTCCTTCCGCTATAACAACCAGACCTGGGCATCACAGGGAAGGCCGGCGGACCACTATGTTCACGATGGTGAACACAGTGGTCCCCACAAACCGGCGACTGCTCCTTTGCATTTTTAATGGATTAATTCTATGTTTATGAGCATACTTTGGTTTGTTGGAAGACATAATTACATGCAAATTATTGCATATTTATGAGTATAACTTTCTTTTTTATATTAAATAATCTTAAAAATTACTTACTGTACCTTGAACCTATGTGAGCGCAATTTATTTTACATATTTTTTCTAAAAATTCTCATATTCTTTTATGAGTTCCCACATTGTATTCTACAGATTTTCCAGTCTGAAAGCGCTCACATTTCGTGTTATGTTCATAAAAATGTCATTCAAAATAGCTCTTCATAAGATTAATCTCGCTTCCATCAGTCATTTAGCAATTAACACTGGCCTCCTAATGGGTCATGTCTTTCAGTTTGGAAAATAGTCATGACTTTTAATCTGTTGTTTGTTATTGACTGTTTCTGGACACTAGTTTTACTTTGCATGCGGGTCTATGTGTGTGGGGTCCGGATTGTTAAAGATTGTTTTCTGCACTCTCTCTGCACTCTAATGAAGTGGTAATTGTTACCACCAAACTGAAGGACTTTCCCAGGGCAGAAATCAATGCTGTTTGTCATTGCGCTTACTGCACTGTACATTGTGACACCTGTGTGTGTGTGTGTGGTGACACATTAGAAGTTGAGGCTGTCACCATGGAAACCCCCTACCCACGAGCCATTTCACTTTTGGCACGCGGCTGCCTGGGTGGGATGAGTCCTCGGGATGCTGTGGAATAACAGTACCCAGGGTGAAGCATCAGTGGCCCAACAGTCTGGCAATACCATACTAAAGCTAAATAACATGGTACACAGTATCCTTCTTTTACTCTCTTTTATTGTTAGCACAGAGCCAACACCAAAAAAATGGATGAACGCCACTTAAAAGAGCACTTCACAAAAAATGTGGCCATTAGAACCAGGATTCTTTCTTCTAATATAATGAAAGCGCCAATGGCAACATGCTAACATCAAGGTTGTGTAACAAAAGCCCTCCCTTTTAATGGTCCCCAGAACAAATAATAACTGTCTCAAAATGATACATCAATAAATAAAAATTAAAAACTAGAAGGAAAGCGCAATCTCTTTAACATGTTACATTGAATGCGTGAACCTTAACACACTTGTGGCAGTGGACAGTCACTGTGTAGTTTTTCTATTTATCATGAAAGCGGCAGTTAGACATCATGAAGAGAAGTCTCTCAAATCGCCTGCCAGATACCCTCTTTCTCTTCAGATTGCCCACATTGAAGAGGTATTTGGACAATTACACAGTTTCTGTCGTGACTCGTTACACCACCACAGTGGGTTTTAAAGCAAACAATCAAGATGCAGGACTTCCACCCGTTTCACACATAACTCAAAAGCAATTAGAGTAAAATATATATATAAAAATACTAAGATATAGTGCCAAACGTTTTCCCTCACTCTTCCAAATTATTACATTTAAGTGTTTACTTCTATGGTCACAGGTTTACAGACCAAACACTAGGCACGCACACTGCCTCTACAAACATTTGTAAAAGAATGGGTCACTCTCAGAAGCTCCAGCATGGTGCCAGTCCAGTCTTGAAATTTCCCCATTGTTAAATATTCCACATAAGGGATATAAAGTGGAGCAACAGCAGCTTAGTCACGAAGTGCTAGGTCACATGGCTGAGCAGCTGTATCCAAGCCTTAAATCACCGAGCACAATGCAATGCGTTCTAGAACTCGCTCTAGGACTCTAGAATAGTGAAGACGTGTTCTCTGGAGCGATAAGTCACGCTTCTCCATCTGGCAATCTGATGGACAAGTCTGGATCTGGAGAACAGTACTGACTGCTTTGTACCAAGTATAAAGTTTGGTGGAGGAGGGATTATGATGTGGGAGTTGGGCTCGGCCCCTTAGTTCCAGCACCAAGACATTTGGGACAATGTCATGTCCCAACATGAAGTTTGGGGATGGCCCCTTCTTCTTTTGACATGACTGTGCACCAGTGCAAAAAACGGGGTTCATAAAGACATGGATGAGAAGGTCTGGTGTGGAAGTATGGCCTGTCCTGACCTCGGCCCGATACAACACTGTTGGGAGGCATTAGAGCTTTGTTGTCCAACATCAGTATCTGACTTCATAAATGCTCCTCTGAAAGAATGGTGAAAAATTCTCATCAACTCTCCCAAACATTGTGTAAGGCCTAGAAGTGTAGAGCTGTTAGAACTGCAAAAGGTGGGCCGACATTATACTAAACCCTAGAGACAGGGGTGAAAGTAGTTTTCAGTTCTTGCTGGTACTGTGACAAGCACACATACATACTGTTGCCTGCCTGGATAAGGCAGAAATTAGAATCACTTGACAATGTGGAATATATTTTTTTATTTGTTAAGGAACTGAGATGTTTGCACACACTGTACACTAACACAACTGATGAGCACCTCCGTGCATTCTGTCTCTGTCCACCAATACAAAGCCTGTGGAAAGAAATAACCACCAAACTTTCTCAAGCCTCAATCCCCTTGGCAGCCACTGTTTTGGAGGTAAATGCGCATGCGCTGTCACGTAGCGTAAACGAAATCTCCGGTCATAAGCAGTGCTGTTGTTGAAATTGAGCAGAACAACATGCTTTTAATTGTGATATTTTATAACAAGCAGACAGACACGTAACGTAGCGGTGAATGTTTTAACCTGTTAACTGGGCGAACAAAATCACCAGAAAAATCTGGAAAAGCCACGTCGTCGCCTGTTAACTGGCCGGCAGCAGCGTCCCATCAGGGGTGTAGTTCTTTTTATATGGAAGGCAGCCCCTCCCATTTTGATTGACACCTCATGCGGCCAATCATATTAAGAAATTGGTTTTTCAGAGCAAATAATAACCAGGGGATGTTTAGCTTTTTGCTCGATTTTGGTGCAGTCTGGTCCATGATTGGCTGAATGAGGTGTCAATCAAAAGAGCCGAAATTCAGATATTCTGAAGCTACGTAACGCCCCCTGGTCTCAGGGGTGAGAGAAGCTAGAGAAGTGAGGCTCCGGCATAGTGTAAGCAGAGACAATTTGAAAGGAGAGAGAGGGAAAAATTTGTTATTTATTAACTGATTAAGTCGTGTTTCAGACTACTAATTGCTAGCCGATCTGTTCTGACCCAAAGTACAGCCGTGACTGTTTCTGAAATATGGCTTTACAGCAGTCAGCCGCTCCAACTCTTGCAGGTACTGTGTACCGGCGCAGAATCTTTTAGTGGTACGCAGTACCGGACCGGACCAGTTTACTTCCACCCCGGCATATAGACTAAGAATTGGATGGTCATATGTGTGTGAAGGCAGATGAGCCAATACTTTTGGCAATGTAGTGTAGGACCCAGAGTTTTTTGGACATTTGGAGAGATTTAAATGACAAAACCAGACCCATCTACCTTCAGGTGGGGGTAAAAAGGGAGGGAGACCCACTCTTCCTCCTCCTGTTTAATCTGGCCTTGGACCCACAATTTCATATGCAGGATGGCAAGGTGCTGGGTTTGTCACTGGCATACAGATCTTTTTTCCTTTACCTTTGCTGATAGCCTGGTGTTGATCAGTTATTTGTGGACTGCACAAAAACCTCACACACCTCAATAAGTTCTGTGAGATGAGAGGTCAATGTGAACCCTGCCAAGTTTGTTACAGCTTTATGAGTTGTTGAAAGAGCATCAGCTACAACATAAATGACCCGCGATGGCATAGTTACCTTGAAAAAGTAATCTGATTATGTGTCAAACACATCTCTTATGAACGATGTCAGGTCATTCTGAGTGAGAAACAGCATTTCTATCACAAGGTAGAAGCTGCAATCAGTTTTGGGCAAAGTGACTTTTATATATTTGTTTTTTATTAAGGTACAAACTGACATTAAAAATGTCTTTTTAAACAGAAATCTGGCTCAGAAGGCTGCAGAAATTGCAACAAACATAACATCACAGTTCTATAAAGATATTTTAAGTGACCAAAAAGCACTGGATTGATTATAATGGTACAATAACACCGACTCCTAAAAATTCTTGAATTCTTCATTTTATATGTAAGCCCTTCATAAATCATGTTGACTGCACTCTGTTTACCAATATAAGCAAAGACATTACTCATAAAAGCATACACAAACATCAGATCACTTTTTGCCACAGGAAATTCATCAGTAACATTTGGGCACAACTGCATGAATCTTGCAGAACTTCTCTTTAAAGTAAATATGATGTAATCATTTAGAGTCATTACCTAATCCAAAGTTCGGACCATGTGTACAATTTTTTAAAGAGCAAGTTTACCACTTCATTTTCATTTGTGTTGTCTAACATATTAATATGTAAATGACTAATTGATGGAGTGTCTGAATACATAAAAAAATCTTAAATGAATGACAGAAAAAATAAAAATAAATAATAACATAAACATGAGGGAAATAGTCTCAATGTTTTAACAAACCACATTCATTAATGCCCAATTCTTGAAGCCTCATCCTCTCTGCTGCTGTTTCTCTCCCCTTTAAATACAAGCATAAGCAACAAAAGCAGAATCATCCTGCTAAAACACAGAGCGTGCAATGTGGAAATATTTTGCCTCTCACTTGCATGTCATGTGCATGTGAGGCATATGGTGTCACAGCTTTTGACCAAATGCTCTGGTTGCTTTGGGCCTGAATTGAGCAGATCATCCATTTTGACCACCATGTACACACACACACACACACACACACACACATGCTTCCAGTACGTTGGCACTGGTATTCATCCATGAGGCAGAACACACAGACTTGGTGTGAGTGGAGCAGATGGAGCAGTAAGACAAGCAGTCTGACTGAACTTGGGTAAACCAGAAGTATCAGAGGCCTTTTTAGGGACTGATGGAGATCTGCTGAGTTTACTGCAGGCGTTCTTATGGCGCAGTAGTGCCCTGGATAATTTGGGCTTCTATGACAGTTTGTCCTGGTTTTTACTTTAGGTACTGATGAGATGAGAATACTTTTAGAAATGCAGAAAAACACAAAAATGTATCATGATTAGCTGTGTAGCAGGCGAGAGATAGACCCAAAATACAGGATTCGGATACAGGATGAAACTAGACTTCAGCTTTAGTGGCTGATCAAAACAGGTCTACAAAGCTTAAAGGGACCAGCAGCAAACAGAATTACACTAATGAGACACACAGAGGACTGGCAAAATAAAACGAGAAGTGACCTTATGTAACCTACACACAAACATGCCACAACACAGAAGACACACGCACAAACACGCAGAGTAGTGAGTGGTGGAGGTGTGAAAAAATGGAAATAACAATATAATTGTGTTAAAAAGTTAAACCACTGTGCCAAAACCCAAGCAGCTAAAGAGTAGCGCTGCGTGGGTGCTGGGGGCTGCTCTTATAGTTGACCCTATAACATCACCGGTGACTTGCCCTTGCCTGCTGTGAACGGCTGGTTAACACCAAGCATATCACTGCTGAGACTTCTGATCAACCGCACTTTAAACTACCGTAATTACATATCGTTCTCAAGCTATCGTCCGATAGCTCGTCCAGGATTTTTAGTAGATGCATCTATAGTGTGAATTTGAACATGCCAGGTCACAAAGCTCTTGAGTTATGGTTAAAGTTTCTGTGGAATAAGTGCTGCCCACACCAAAGGTATGACAATACCTACACCTTTTCTTCAATACAGCTGAGCTAAAAATTAAGGCAGCGCTTTAGTGTGGAAATCTAAAAGCAAGTGAATTCTCACATGCCAAATTATCTAACTTTCCAACATTATAAAGTATGTTTTTACTCTGGTGGCTAAAACGGTTTTGGCCTCTATGGATAGTTGTTTTTTTTCATAACTTATCCATCTCTATACTGAGACTATTGACTTTGATTTGCCCACACGAGCAGCTGCAGCCAATCACTGTCTGCAACTGTCTGTGTGGCAGAGACGATGAGCAGTGTGACTTTTAAACTGATTGATTTGTCAGAATCTAATGAAGCTCTGCTCTCTGCATGGTCCTGCTTTAGAACTAGGCATTAATATGCCAGGAAAAGAGGTTAAAAATATCTGACTCAATCTGGGTCATGAGAGTCATTTTTAGGGATAGGTCCAAAAACTGCTTGTGTTCCACCAAGCAGTGTGCCCAATGCACCATAAAGATATTAAGCCAGGCGGTACTTGCTCGTACCACCTGGCTTAATGTTATGGGCTTGTCTGACTGTGAAAAAGGACAATTCCTTTTATTTATTTATCTTCCAATGAAGAAAAATAGAAGAATGCCGGGACTATGTGAACCTTTCACTAGAATCTCAGTGTGTGCATGTATTCCATAGTGTATATTGAATATGTGTACTGCTAACGACATGAAGTGAGGGGTATTGTGTTATTTCAAAACTGAATTTTGCAAGGTCATCCTCCTGCAAAGTTTATACTCATTTAAATCAAGAAATGTTTTCTGAACTATTATAATATTCATGTCATATTATGAGCTGAGCTGCATTCCCTTCCCTTCTTAATGGAATTAGATGTTGTCTAAATAAACTGAATGCTTGAATGTTTAAGAAAATGCACAGTGCTGGAAGGCACATGTCTATGCTCCACCAATCGTGCACATAGCTGAAATCCTGCACATACTGTTCTAAGGGGTACCATGCAGGGCTGAAATTAAGGCAATCCACAAGTGAGGCTGGCTCCAAATGTAAGTCTATGCCTGCAGACTGCCATGTTAAAATGTCTAGCTCTAGCGCATTAAAAAGCATTTCCCCACCTGTTTGACAGCCTCTTTGTTGTATTCTGTCATAAGAAACGGGATGCAACAAACACAAACTACAAACTCTTTCTAATCTATCATTTGATCTTTATATAAGATAGATTTTTTTTTACTATTTAAAAGCCTTTTTAACAATGGCTTATTCCAGCTGTTTCCATCAATGTGAACAGTACAGTGGTGTGTAAATGTTTGTGTTTTATGATAACTGGGCTAGGTTCTGTTCCAGATTAGAGATTAAAATGCATGAAATCATTGCATACTGATCATTCAGTTCTGTTGAAAATAGTGTGATCATTCCTAGATGATCCCTCAGACCTCTGTGCACAGATTTTTAAATATGGAAGTCTATGTCTTTGCCTGATAATCATCATTTGTAAATACAGATTTTTATATGCAATTTTATTTCTTGACTTCCTCCTGTTTTCTGCAATTTAAAACTATTTTATTGTTCTATAAATGTTAATATATAGTATAATAGCCAGGAGGTAAAGCTCAAAACAATACACAAGAGGAAATTAAAGCCACAAGCGGCGATGATCGTGCCCTCGCACCCGACGCACGTCGACCCATCGCGTGTTCGATTCGTATTGCACTCAGAGGTTAGGAGCGTCGCGGCCTCACCTGGATTCTGTCAGTCCAGTAGGCGAACCGTACCTTGCTACGTTCGGCTGCCGAACATCTCTCTCATGAAGCATGTGAAGTTGGGACACACTGGACAATATATATTTGAGATTTGACCATTTATTGTCCTGTGGTATACAATCAAAATCCCAAAATCAAAGCACTGTTTGATATTCTATTAGTCCTTTCATGGATTACTTGTCTAGAATATCTGGAGTGATTT
>VUQK01000990.1:48751-59729 GCA_015106715.1 Bujurquina vittata | reverse complement strand
GTAAGGACTTGTAATCAGGTTTGAAAGGGTGCTATTCCCTAATGAAGATTAGATACAACAGAAAAGGACAGCAAACAAAAAAAAAGAAAAAAGAAAGAAAGAAAGAAAATGTGTTTTTGAACAGTGCCTTATTTAAAAGTGGACTTTTGTAAATGGCCCTGTCTGTGTTTGTCTTTGTACTCTGGCTGATCATTAATCTAATCTATCAGGTCTGATAAGATGCTTCTAAAGAGAGAAGCAACTGAAAGTTCCCTCTCAGAGTGATGGGCGTGTGTGCATGTGTGTGCATATGTGTGTGTGTGTGTGTGGTGTGTGCGTGCGTGCGCGTGTGTGTGTGTGTGTGTGTGTGTGTGTGGAGAGAGGAAAAGAGAGGTAGTTTAAAAGACCTCGACTTTGACGATGGTCTTTCTGCAGCCCTTGTAAATCTTACAGGAAGCTCATAATAGACTCCTTATCTGCACAGGAGACAATGAAGCCCATCAAGAGAGAACAAAATAAAAGGAATCAGTCTGTGAGGTGGAGAAAGGGTCAAGAGTATTTAAATGAGCACCAAAAGACATTTCCAGAAGAAGGTCCAGCCAGATGACGTTCAGTCTCACATGCACAGCTAAAAATGCTAAGACCACTTTATTTTTTTTTAAATGTACACCTTATTTTATTTTTTGTTTTTTCATTTCTAAATGAATAAGAAAAATATCTTAAAAGATGAACCTATATGTAAGAATGAGCTATTAGTTTGGCCTTTAGTCTACTCCTAAGAAAACATGTAATAATTCATATTTAACTTGCATACTGAGGAGACGTCCTTATCTCTTGATGGGATGCTTGCATGTAATTTGTAGGAATGTAGCACAAAAAGATGTACAAACAGAAGTGAAGATTTTTGATTAGAGACGGCCAGAATGACGGGGAAGAGAGAGCAGGAATAAACGCAGGTTGAAGGTTAGTTATGTTATTAAATATTATTAAATAATAAAAATGATGAATCTCTCCGGTCTGAAAAACAGCTCTTTGTCAGACATCCTTCATTATCACCTTACTCATTCTGCATGACACTTTGTGACTGTGGGGCTGTTAGTTGAAAGCACCAGGCTTAGTCAGATAATTTCCCCTGACAGTGGGTGATATGAAATGAGGTCACTCAGCAAGCACGGTGGCACAGATTCTGCCATTTAGCTGATTCAAGTATATCACATTTAATCACTGAGGAACAGTTCTTTCTTTCTCTACACGTCTCTGTGTGTTACATACAAACACTAAACATGCTTTTTAAAAAAATTTTTTTTACATTAATCTGGGATGCTTTTGAGCAGAAATATATTTTAAAGCCCTCTAGAAAACCATTGTTTTTATGTAACTTATAAAAAAGGCCAGTGATTTTTAAGGATATTCCATATTGAGTTAATGCTAAGCTGATGCAGTCAGTCAGTCAGTAGGGGGCAATAGAGACTAATAAAAAGGCTCATCTGCAAGCAACTTGTTTCAGGGTTTATCGATAATTCTTGTGCCTGAGATCAGTTTATGTTACTGAAAAAGTGTGCCATTATAGGGATAATAACAGCATTTGCTGCTTTCAGATCTAATCTTGTGTTGTCCTCTAAACGCTCATGCAGAATAACTCACAAACAGCTGTGTGACTCAACCAAAGATGAAGACAAAATGTGATCACAATTGGAGGCATACACAAACAGGAGACAACGAATTTGCAGCCCTTTCAGATGTTTTTTTTTTTGTTTTTTTTTTAATTTCCTCGTACGTAAGAGAGATATTCAGCTGCTCTGGACTTTTCTCCACTCCAAGTATCACTCCTCTCCTGTAAATGGCAGCTGTCAGAGACGCTCTTGAGTATATGAGTGCACACATGAAAGAACACGAGTGTCTGCATGTGTGTTTGACAATGTGTGTGACTTGATCCAGATGGGCATGTTAACAAGAGTAAGCATCGCCCTCTGGCAGCCGTTTATTTCTGTGATTAGATTGCGCTATTATGTGATTCCTTCCATAATCAACTCATAAACCCACCCCGTCCTCACCAGTCACCCTTCCTTTGACTCTCCCTCATCGCTCTTTCCTTCCCCCTTGGTCCTTCCATCTCTTTTCATCCTCATCGCACAACCCACTTGCCTCTTGTCTCTTAATGTAGTGCATCTTCTCAACCTTCTGCCCCCAGTGTGGTCGTGGTTGCACCTGGCCTATAATAATGAGCAATGAGTGAGAGGAAACCGTTGAGCGTGTATTGGCTCAGGGCACACGGTAGCCATTATGGGGCTAAAGCACTGCCAGCGTGCTTGATGAGGGGGAACAACGGAGCCTCGCCCTGGGACACTCCATTAAACTCCCCCTCTTTGTCTTTCTGTCTTTGGATAATACAAAAACACAGAGTAACACACACATGCACACGGTTCCAGTGGGTCTCTGGTGTGTTCCTGCACATGACCAAAAGCCATGTCTTTCATCTTGCCTTATAGGATAAGCCATCACCTGGCTGATGGTCTTTGCAGCGCCTCCTCCTTCCTTCCTCACCAGTATTGCTCCATCCTTATTCCTTACCCTCCCGTGTCTTCTCATGAGCACCTCTCAGGCAGCAAAATGGGCTTTCTCGAATGTTCCTAATAAGGAATATGGAAAGAAACGGCCTTTAGCTATTTGAGATTATTGTGGGTCAAATCACGTGAAATTTCCAAGGAACTAAACACAAAGAAAATATTAAAAGAGAGAGAGGGGGAGGGGGATTTCATGGCGCACAACTATACTCATAAAACTAAAACAAAGACAAAATTAAAAAAAAAAAATCAACTGAGCTTCGGCGAAAAGCTTGGAGGATCACTTTTCATAGTTGTGGATATTGATCATGAGTGATGCTTGTTTGCAAATAGTAAAGCCAAGATTGCTAAATGTGGCTCCTTTATTACACTGACTGTATCATTTTTCAGCGGTAAGCTGAACAAGGTTTGCCAGAATTTGTCTAAGTGAGAAATATGACATCAAAATATGTCTCAACTATTCAAAGTGCATTCCTTGACACTGCTATGACCTTTTGGGGGGGGGTTGAACACCCTTCTCTCTGTGTTGTTATTCATCTGAAGTAATTAGTATGCTAATGGGTTAATAAAAGTCTCCTGGTCTTAGGTTGCCTTTGGAGTTGAAATATGACAAAGTTCTTTTTAATGAGGATGTGCTAGTGTTATTGCTTTTTATTGGACTCATCTTTCATCGTAAAACTTTTATTGAAAAACTTTTGCAGAGGGCTTCTATATCTCTCTCTCTCGCTGAGTGAAATAATGGAGTTCGACCAGCAAGCAATCATAGATTTAAATTATACTTTGAGGAAAAGTCTTAACACAGCAAGGGAGTATCTTCACGTGGGGTTTTAACACAGAATCGGAGGCTGTAGTTCAGCTTAGGTTCAGTACCATAAAACTCAATCTGACATCACGAGAGCCGAGGCTTCATTGATCTTTTTTTTTATGAAGAAAATCAGACACCAAAACGTCCGTATCTTTTTTTTAAAGTTTGAAACTGTAATAATTTCTGTGTGCGTCATGAAGATTAGAGATAACTTGATACTGGATTGGAAGGTGGTGCCTCATTCTTTCATATGAAAAAACATTTTTCCAAATAATTTTATGAGAGCGCATGAAGAAACCATGAGCGCTCACAGAGAATTGCTAATGTTTTGAATGTTATTGATTACCAGGACATTGGCTGCTTTTTCACTCATTTTCAGTCCAGTCCTTGTACCTGACCATTTTCAGAGGACTGCTCTTTATTTGTTAAGCTGCTTAACACTGGCCTATGAATTATTCATACATAGTAAAATAAAAATAAAATAGCCATCTAACTCAAGGGATGAGCCAGTTTTGTGTCACACACATATCTGATAACTTAGCAAAGAACCAATTTTAAATTTTATCTTTAGACACTTTGTTACTAGAAGCCTGTCACAAAAGCACACAATTTGTCCCCATTTCTTCATTTTAAATACATGAAAAATGTCAACGGTAACACAGTTTGACAAACATTTAATTTTTTGCACCAACAAAGTGATTCCTAAAGAGCTATTAATCAAAAACTTGTCATACAGTATCTCGGCATGGTGTGCAGTGTCCTTAAAACATCTGAGGAAACTGGACAAGTGGAGGTTAAAAAAAGAAGTGGCAGACCTAAAAACTATCTACCGCAGATGAACAGTATCTGAAAGTCATGCCCTTAAGAAAAAGGAAAAAATCCAGCAAAGACCTGACACAGGACCTGAGAGATGCGTCTGACCCGTCAGCTGATCCATCTGCTGTTCACTGAAGGCTCATCAGAAATGTTCTCAGTGGAAGCTGAGAACAGCAGTGACCTGTTGGCACTGAAAATCAGTGCCAACAGGTCTGATGAAGTGATGAATCCAATCTTCTTTAACATTTTTTAAAATTGTCAAAATGTATTGAGGAGTTTAGAATGGAGGTACAAGAGTGTGTAAAACAAGGTGGAGGCTCTGTCATGGTTTGGGGCTGCATTTCAGCCAGTGGTGTTGGAGAGCTCATCAAAACTGATGGAATTATGAACACAGAAATGTATCATCAGGTTTATTCCATCGTATAATAACATCTGGGAATTCTTCAGCATGACAATGAGCCCAAAGACACTGCCACTGGAGTATAACTGGATAGAAAAACACACAGTGGAGCACTATCAGTCATGGACTGGCCTTCCCAGAGCAAGGACCTCTACATTATTGAAGCAGTGTGGGGTCATTCTGACAGAGAACAGAACAAAAGACAGCCAACATCGAAAGAAGAGCTTTGAATGTGAACTATTTCTGAGAGGAAAGCTGCCTCATAGATTCAGACTGTGTTGAAGAATAAAGGTGGTCATACCAAAAACAGCTTGTTAGAATTGTACAAATGCTGTTTTTGCCTTACATGCTGTATTTCCATTTATGTTTGCACATGTTTCAATAAATCATTGCACCCATTTCCCATTTTGCTGGCAAAATATAAGATAACGAGTGTTTGCTCAGGACTTTTGCACAGCACTGTATAGTGGCATACACACTTTCATGGAACTGAGCTGTAAAATCAATCTTTTCAAAGTACATCACATTTTTCTAAGAAATAATTTCTTTTTACCATCCAAATGATCACCTGGTACTGGTATTGATTACTTAAAGAGCAGCCACTAAAATTATGCCAGTCTTAGAGCAGGTCAAGGTGCCCACAGGTCAAGCATATTACAGATGAGGTTAAAGTGGAATGCCAGCACCTGTTACAGTAGCTCTCACTAGGAATCACCTGCCTGCACTGTAAGCAGAGTATGTGCACTATTTCCCATCTGGAAAGGATTCAAGGACATGGAACAAAATGAATATCTAAACAGTTTGTCCCCAGTTCATTTAACAACACAAGATGACAAACTGCTGAAGTTAAAAACGATAGAAGATTAAATATGCATTTCACATTCTGTTGGATTCTTTTGGATAAAGTGAGTACAGATTATTCTAAACTTATCACAGTGATAAAAATGACGGCAATGTGTGAGGCTCGTCCTGGCTATAATAAAGTAAAAATCAAGGAGTCTATCTGGAGTTCACAAGAAGGTGACTGATGCCTAAATAATACTGAAAACCTGACTGGATCTTACAAAAGTAAACATATAACTCACAAACGTCACACCAAGCTCAATATAAAGCATTCATCATGAAACAACTTCACACAGAATTGTACCTTCGCGTTCATCAGTCGTGCCACTGACACTGGGTGCTTCCCATAGTCTGTGCATGCTTTGATTAAAAAAAAACAAATATATTGATAGCACAGCGTGGGTAACAGAGGTTCAAGTGATGGATAAAAGATTATGACTGCCTCCCCGTCAACATGGAACGACATCTAAAATGTAATAATTTCTCAGACTCATATTCAATTACACCACTGTAAAAAAATCATATGTGAAACAAATTTTCTTTTCAATATTCTGGACAACTTACATTTCTCTTCAGATGACAGTTGTAATCTGATACTAAGTATTGGCCATAAATGTGGCTTTTCACAACAATCTGTGAGGTCTGAGAGTAACATACCCAAAACAGAAGGCGCCACCCACTAAAATAAAAAATAAGAAAAAAGAAGTGCTTTCTTTGTGTTGTAATCATAGCTGGATGGCCTTATTGATTTGATGCTGGAACAATGTTTGGTGTGTGTATTTGTGTGGACGCATGAGCTTATATTCCTGCGCTTACACTGCGACGCTGCTCTAATTGTGTGTGATGAGGAGATATGATTGTGTTCTCAGAGCTGGGAGAACGTAAAGGACATCAGAGGACATCAGTGCGTTCTCGCAGACCCTTATCATTTTGCAATGTTTCATTCTGAGCGAAGAGCGCAGTAACAAAATTGCCACCATCTCGCGGCACGAGCTGTTTCTCTTATGACAAATAATAAAGCGGTGAGATGACTGCGTGTAGACCAGCCTTGCATTAACTGGATTGTACAAGACATGAGAAATATGCGCGCTAAACAGGCCAAAAGCTAAATGTTCTTCATCTGTCACTTGCTGAACCTTATGTAAAATTATTACACTCTGGAGAAAACACATGATGAAATATCTGACCACAGCTCAGCAACAAAACCAAACAAAGGAGCAGAGGTACTAGATCCTCCTCCGTCTCCCACACTGACATTACTTTATATTCAGATCTAAATAATTCTCTATCATGAGTGCACCTGGGTGAGGATGGGTTGCTGTGGGAGCACCCAGCTTGACTTAGAGCTTCTCCATCGATGAAATATTAACTCCAGGTTAAAGCGGCAGAACCATTGATCCTGACCATAGCTTTAAGTGTGCAGCATTTAAAGCAGCCCCTTCAGGAAAGCATGCCATGACGGGCATGTTAGCAAGGTTCCACATAAAAGGACATGGAGGTATTTGCATTGCAAAGTGCTGCTAGTAGCTGTCTTCTAAATAAAGCACAGTGAATCGGTGTTTGACACATCAAATTGACAGCTTGAGGTGAGACAGGCAAATTCCTGTACCGTGTGTGTGTGTTTTTGTGCGTTCAGGAGAGTCTAGAGAGCACAGAAGGGCCGGAGAGGTCCCCTTGGCATCTGCTGGCTCAACAGCCACTAAGGCCCTCTAATGAGTATAATGAGTCCTCACCACAGAGCTCCTGTCACGCTCCCTTCATTCATATTGATTTATGTATTGTTTCTGCAATGACATTGTCTTTGATGTGGTGTCAGGGGGGAGAAAGAAGGGAAAAGAATTCATTGTTAAAGCTGTGATTACAATAGACACTCCATGCGGTTACAATGTGATGCAAGACAGGACAAACACTTGAGGATTTGAGGAACCCCTGGCTCATTAAGGTTGTGTAACATGACAGATTTAAGAGCTTTCATAAATCATAAGCTCTTTTTTTCCCCTTTCTTTTTCCTATGACCTCACTTTAGTTTGCAGTTCATAATCTTTGAACTATGATTTAAAAATCATGTAAAGATTGGGGGGGGATAAGAATAATCGAATGTGCGAGTGCAATGATAAACAAAGCAAAACATAAACCAAAAGAAACCCTGTGGACCCCTTTTACTAATTCTAAATGATGTTGATGAGCCGCCCTTTGGCAAAAAAAGAGTAATTTATGCGATTTTTCATCATTTGCATTGTTTGAATTGCTTCATACACATTTGCTTTTGGCAAAAGTACTTAAAAACCATTATTTACATTTTGTTTGCTGCAATGCTCCATTTAGATGTTTTCACTTCATATACACCCACACACAACATGTGAATTATAGATGACATTTTGTTTTTAAACTCAGCTTTAGCATATAAGGCCCCGGGGTTGTACTGTATAAGTTGCTTTAAACATATGCATTTAAAACATTTTATTATTATTTTTTTTAGCAAAGCTATTAATGAGTGTTGAGTCAAACTTGCATAATCACAGGGACCACAAGGGCTCTAGTTGGTACCATAGCATATCCCTGATGTTTTTGCATCTTTAGCCAAGCATCCATTCTGGTCCCTCATTGGTTGAAATCAGAACCGTTAGCTCCCACCTTCCACTGATTATAGATGGAGTGGGTTCTAACCAGGGGGTGGGTAATGACTTTATCCAAAGGACCACATGAGAAACTGGGACTGCTGTGGAGGGCTGCACCAATAAGCTTGTAGAGATGTAAAATTAATATTGGGCAGAACTGAGTTAAGCGTACTGGCGCTGCCCTCCACAACAGTCCCAGTTTATTATGTGGCTCCTTGGGAATATTAATTGCCCACCCCTGAATCTGTGACTCTATTCTGTCCTGTTTTGTTTCTTTTTTAATGTTTCATGAGCATCTAAACACTGTGGACCTGCAAGGACATTAAGTGTAAGAACCTTTTTTACACCATGCATTCATTCTTCTTTACTATCCATGCTCTCCTGCATCCTCGCCTTCTAACTGAAAACATACACATTCACTCGCTCGCTCGCTCGCACGCACGCACGCACGTACGCGCGCACGCACGCACGCACGCACGCACGCACGCACAAAGGTAAAATGTTGCCCAAAGGGTTTTATTGTGCTTTTCTCTGTAATCTAAACATGTAGTGATTGCAAAACCTAGTGTTGCTAACGGAGCAAAGTGGCTTGTAGAGAATTTAAAGCCTTAAGCATCAGACATGGTTTAGCACACCGCAGAGCGGCGGTGCTAGCATTCTTGGGTTGGAAATTTTCTTGCATCTTTTGGTTTCTTAGCTACCACATGACCCTAGTTTAAACATTTTAGTCAAATTCAAGGAATTTGAATTTCCTAATGTTGCTGGAAAATTATGGTAAGACGGGCAACTAAAAAGTCAGAGAGGAAATGGCTTGGTAACTTTTATGTGTGTAGTGCTGGGACACCAAACAGGGGACAGTTGTCAATGTTAGGCACCAGAAAGTTTAAAAGGGATTTAAAAGGGAAGAATCTGAAGCCTGTACCATGAAGCAGGATTTCATTTTATCCAGGTGGCTTTGAGGTCAACACGGGGTTTTCTGGACTACAAAGAAGGTTAATTTTTTCCGGAGTATATCGCAGGGGTAAGTTATACTGTGAATGCAGGTTAGTTTCTAGATTAGGCAAAGTGTGAAATCACTGCATACTGACCAATCAATTCTCTGGAAAATAAACCTCTCTGCACAGATAGTAGGAGGGTCTGAAATCTTTGTCTTTCTAAAGTAATAAATACAGATTCTTAGATAAAACTTTATTTTTTGATTTGTTTTTGTTTTTCTTTTTTTTTAGTTTTTTAGCATCATATAAATCAGGAAGCCTGTTTCGACTTGTTGACTTTATATCAGTTGCAGGTAAACTACGCCTACATCTGAATTCTGTTTTTCTCATTAATTCTTTACTTGCTCTCAGACCATTAAACACCATCGGCGCTGCAGCCTAAAGAATAAAAAAGAATAAGAACTAAAAGTTTCTAACCCCTAAATTCAAACATTAATTTAGTGGACGATGCAATTATAACTCATCAGATTCTCCTGTGTCTTAATGATAAAGTAAGGATATTAATAAGTTAAGTTATCTAAATCTGTTAACTTAGAGATTTAGTATTTTTGCTGGTTTTCTTCCTGCCTTCAAATAGGCTACACTTCATTAATATATTAGCTATTGTAGCTTTTAACACTAAAATACTGTACAGTCCTTTACCTTTTCACACTACTGATTGATCTGCAGCAGCTGTGTTACCTTCATTCTGTATTACAGTTTGTGTGTAACCTCTTCATATTTTTCTAATATTAAAAATGAAAGGAACACTTTAAAGAAAATTAGATGGTAAAAAAATCTTGCTGATATCTATGATGATTATCAAAGTACAGAGGGCTGAATTCATAGACAGCCTGAAAATCCAAAAATTATGTGGCAGGCTAGTCCATTTTGCCAAAATGATCCTTACTAGTTGTCACCATATGACAGCTGGAATAGGCCCCAGCCCCTCTGCAACCCTGAAAAGGAAAAGCAGAAGAAAATGGATGGATGGATGGATGGATGGATGGATGGATGGATGGATGGATGGATGGATGGATGGCCCACATGTGCTTGTATGCGCATGCCTGAAAACGTTGGCGCATGCTCCTAATGAGACGGATGGATTCCTGTGGGATTATGTCCCAGATCTGGACCAGGCAATCACCTCCAGGAACTGTCTACATACTCTCGCCACATGAGGCCGAGCATTTTCCTGCACCAGGAGGAACCAGGACCCACTGCACCAGCGTAAGATCTCACAATGGGTCCAAGGATTTAATCCTAATCACCTGTGGAGATCTGTGTGACCCTCCATGGATATGCCTCCCCAGACAATCACTGACCCACCACCAAACCAGTCATTCTGAACTACGTTACAGGTAGCAGTACATTCTCCACAGCTTCTCCAGACCCTTTCACCTTTGTCACATGTGCTCTGGGTGTGTCCCGCTCTCCTAGAGTAACTGTCTATCTCCTGGAATCTCCTCCATGCTCTTGAGACTTTTCCGGGGGAAGCAGCAAAACGTCTGGCAATGGCACGTATTGATGTTTCATCCTGGAGGTGTTGGACTACACGTGTAACCTCTTTAGGGTCCAGGAATCAACTCATGTTGCCAGTAGCGAACCTAGCCAGCAGGGTCAGTGTAGTTTACTCTTCCTTTGTAAATCAGCTGGTACAATAATCAGTGAGATTGACTAGATGTTGCCACCCCCCCTTTCATGTGATGGTTCATACCTAGATCCGGAAACCTTAGGTTAATTTAAGGAGTTAATAACCAGCTTCATAATATATTGTAAATAGTCTGGCCTGTTAAAGGTTCAACTCACAGGCACATCATGTACATTGGATATATTATTATTAGTAGTATTATTGTTTATCTTGTTTATATATATATATATATATATATATATATATATATATTTTTTTTTTTTTTTTGCTTTTTTTTATGTGTGTAAATATAAGAAAAAAAGAAAATGTGTGTATTCTGATTGTTTTT